>VONZ01002604.1:0-44503 GCA_012976165.1 Labeo catla
TGTCAACAGACTTAAGCAAACAACACAATCAGCTATTGTGACATCACAAGATGCATCACAACAGCATTTTTTTTTTCATTAATCTGTGTTAAACCATGTTTCATATAAAACAAACTAATTAAAACAAACAAATTAAGTCAATCTCAGTTTATTGGTGGTCTATTTGGTATCTTGCAAATTTGTAAAAATATATTTCTATGTGTGTTTATTTTGCACTTTTAAAATTTGTACATTGTTTATATTTGGTATCTTTTAATTGTATGTGTTGTTTTCTATGTCTATGTCTGTATATTAATGAGAGAAAAGATAAATAATATTACATAATGGATTTATTGATTTTTTTTTTTTTTTCAGCCTACAAGTACAAGCATACAAGCATCAGGAAAAAAAGTGAAATCTACAAAGACCGATTGTATTGAAGGACAGTGAGAACATGACAGATCAGAAACAAACAGGTTGGTGTTTATTCTTGATCCTTCTTCAATGAGGCTGAAAAAAAAGGTTATAAAGCAGTTCATCAGATTTGTTTGTAGTAAGAAAAAAACACAAATCAATGAATAAAAATAATATGGTGAGAGCGCATTGTTATAGTGTGAAAGTAGATTAATATAATGCGTGACAGTGACTCTCTCCACTTACACAGATTTCCTTTGTTCTCGCACAAAACTGGACGCACTTAAACCGTGTTTTTCCTCTCGCTCAAACTGTGTCCTGTGCATTCGCAAATCTCTATGTGCTCATCAGTATGGCAAACCATTTTAGCTTAAAATATTCTAAGTGTTACTCGTCGTAATTGCATTTTTACTAGTAATAATTGAATTAGAGAGCTCTATAATTACATTTTTACTAGTAACAATGGCAATTAGAGAGCTCTCTAATTCAATTCTTACTAGTAACAATTATAATTAGAGAGCTCTCTAATTCAATTATTACTAGTAACAATGTAAATTAGAGAGCTCTCTAATTCAATTCTTACTAGTAACAATTCCACTTAGAGAGCTCTACAAATTAGTTTTTACTAGTCATATGTCTCCACTGACTTCCATTTATTTTTAATTACAGAGCTCTACAACTGAATTTTTACTAGTAAGAATTACAATTAGAGAGCTCTACAAATGAATTCTTACTAGTAACAATTCCAGTTAGAGAGCTCTCTAAATCAATTTTTACTAGTAACAATTCCAATTAAAGAGCTCTCTAAATCAGTTTTTACTAGTAATAATTCCAATTAGAGAGCTCTTCAATTATATTTTTACTAGTAACAATTCCAAATAGAGAGCTCTCTAATTTAATTCTTACTAGTAAAAATGCAATTACAGAGATCTATAATTCAATTTTTACTAGTAAAAAGACACATTAAAGATATGTTTAATTGCAGAGCTCTGTAATTAAATTAAAGAGCTCTCTAAATCAGTTCTTACTAGTAACAATTGAATTAGAGAGCTCTCTAAATGGAATTCTTACTAGTAAAAATTGAATTAGAGAGCTCTCTAACTGAATTAAAGAGCTCTCTTATTGAGTTGTTACTAGTAATAATTGCATTAAAGAGCTCTCTAATCGTAATTATTACTAGTAAGAATTCAATTGTAGAGCTCTCTATCTCAGTTGTCACTAGTAAGAATGCAATTGCAGAGCTCTCTAATTCGATTAGAGAGCTCTCTAATTCAAATGTTACTAGTACAAATTGCATTAAAGAGCTCTCTAACTTTAATTCTTACTAGTAAAATTTTAATTAGAGAGCTCTCTAACCGAATTTTTACTAGTAAGAATGTAATTGCAGAGCTCTCTAATTCAATTACAGAGCTCTCTAATTTAATTGTTACTAGTAAGAATTGTATTAGAGAGCTCTCTAACTGTATTTCTTACTAGTAAGAATGCAGTTGTAGAGCTGTGTAATTGCGTTCTTACTAGTAAAAATGTAATTGTAGAGCTCTATAATAGCGATTCTTACTAGTAAGAATTGCATTGCAGAGATCTCTGTTCAACACGACCTCATTATGATAATTGCGCCTCATGCATATTCATGACATGGGTGAATGCCTGTCCTGATAGACTCCTGGGCAGTCCATTGAAGAAGAAAATATGGGGGACTATGTGTCAAAAATTGATTTATGACCCTGATTTATGACACCTGTCATAAACCTGTGACGTCGTGTTCCCGTTTCCCTGCTGTTTATGACACCCAGGTGTCCAGCAGACACCTCTGACCTCCTGTTTCCTGATGTTTATGATGCCCATGTGTTGATCAGACACTTCTGACCTCCTGTTCCTGTTTCCTGATGACACCTGTTTATGGCAGCGTCCATTTTGTGATCAGGAGGTGTTTCAGCCATTTTGTTTTACCGCGTGTTTTGAAGTGTTACAGCGATCTTGGATGTGTTGGCCCGTCAAGCACTCTAGGTGTTTCATACCTTTGAATAAGAACAAGAAATGAATGAGATGAGAGAGGTTGCGTTCTTTTGTTTTGGGATGAAAGGCTCGTCCAAACAGTTGTCCCTATAGCCATCAATGGCTCTTCAATAAATTAAAACGGAAAAAGATTATCCAAGTCAGCAACTATCTAATCCATCCATGCTTTTCAAGTGTTATGCCAGGGCATGTTCTTTGAAGCCCCCCTGTGTGGCCCTGATGAAGGTAAATGAAGAAAACAACAGAATAGAAATCAAACAAGAGTTAATAAAGAAAGTTCTAAGAGAATTTACATGAGATCCATGCAGCAAGTTATCTGTCTGTGAATGAAGTTGTTCCCAGACTTGCTTGCTTAGCCCTCCTGCCTGTGGACTTTGTTGTTGTGTATTTGGTTTGCAATGTGTATTGGTTGGTAAAATGGGATCAAGGTGTAGTTTTTATTTTTTAATTTATTTATTTTAGTTGTATTATTTATTAAAGTTTTTCACATGCAGTAGAAATACTGTGATGACTGTGTTTTCCAAAAATGTATTTACATATTTTCTAAAAACACAATTTTAAGAAAAAGCTGTGAAATATTTAAAAAACAAAAATGTATCAAACATGTCTGTGTAAAACAAAATCATATGATAGTAATCAAAATCTATGTTGCTGTTTTAAAAAGGTAGAGTTTGTTACTGATACAAGTTTAGTAAGAAAAGAAAAAGAGCGGTGCATCTTACGCTGATCTAAAACCAAAATGTATCAGACACCCTTGATTAACAACAGCATACGACAGTTGTCAAAATCTGTACAATTTTGAAAAGGTAATTTTTTTTTTTACTGATACAAATTAGAAAAGAAAAGAAATCTATAAAAGTATCTTACAAAGTGGCCGCGACAGGTCCTCACTCACTGTTGACAAAACATCTAAATAAAGTTCTTGTTCTTCTGCCGTGGTAAACCACACCTACCCACCCTAACACATTCATCCCTAACACTTCCCTAACCCTGATAGATGAATGATCTTATGTCACAATTTTGGATTTTAAATAAAGCATTTTACAAATGAAAAAAGGGTTGTTTTGTAATAAATTGATGACATTACTTAACTAATGGAAAACCTCCTCCCTATTTTTAACATTAGAGCAGATTGATTTATTTATTTATTTATTTATTTATTATGTTTTACTTGAAATATAACAGAAATATAAGCTTTCTTCTGTGTCCAGATCTATATTACAGGAAAATGTTTCTTTATTTGAGTTATGCACACTTCCTTAATTTAATTTATTTATTTTCTCTTTGATTTTTGTCAATCTTGGAACTTACAGACCGTTATCAATTCAAATACACGCATGTATGTAGTTAAACATCAGGATGAAAGGATTCAGTGGCTTTAAACTGATGTTCAGGATGACATTAGATAGATAAAGAAGTTGTCAGTAACGACAAACTTTAACAGGGGCCAAGGGGATTGTTTTAACAAACGGTCTATGTTTTTTTCCTTTTAGTTTAATTTTAGTTACTCATTGTTACTCTCAGACACTTTTTCAAACCTCAACACAACGTACATTCAAATGCAAACATACAGCAAAAACGCAAACGTGCACAAACATACAGCACATGCAGACACAAAAACATTCACAAACATACACGCAAACAAACACAAACATGCTTGCAAACACGCAAACACACACACACACACACACACACACACGGAAACACAAACATACACACAAAAAATAGACACACACAAACAAACACTCATGCAAACACGGACATGTGGACAAACACTTCCATAAAAACAAAGATACACAAGCAAACACAAACACACAAACAAGCCCCTGCAGTTAAACTTTTACAGCATCTTATACAAACCTTTTAAAAATAAAAAAAACATTTAGTATCACAGTGAATATCTCTACAAGATGATGAAAAGCAGTATGATTAAACAATGATATAACATTTGTCTTTACAAATACATTTTGTAGATTTTTAGGACTTTCACAACTAAAACCATGATGAGAATTAGATGTAGTCAAATGACCCTCTGATGACAGCAAGGCACTTACAGAGATTTGTCTTTATGAATTAGACCTAAATTAGGCTGAAACTTTGTTGTCATAAGGTGGTTTGCAACAAAAGTACGTCTTAAACAAGGCACGGAAAATGTCTCACTTTACAATAATCTTTACAACAGAGTAGACTTTCTTTCTTACTTTAAAACAGTATCATTGACCATGCTTTTTAAATGCTGCATATTTATTTCTACACTACTGTGTTTTATTTTATTGAAATAAAAACAACGGGGTCTATATAGGTTTATTTTACTAAGATTTGATCAAACAGTTGATAGAAGAGATAATCAAATCATCGATAAGTCCAACTTATCACCCACCACCTGATGTGTCTGATGGTTTGTGATGACATAAATATCTCACTGATGCAGATTTGTTAAGAGGTTAATATGTAAAGTTTAGTATTACTGTTAAAAACAGTTTAAAATGTAGCCTTTTTAGTTTTCATGTGGGATGTTTGGTTTTGGTCCCAAGACAAATTAAAATAGAATGTATGAAACACTTTTCTTTTAAGATATTTGTAATGACAGACTAAAAAAACTTTAAATTGATTGTAACAACTGAGGTTATGCATTTTTCTTGAATATGTATACGGTAACCAGCGAGTTCATGAAACATTATTGTATAAATACATGACCTTGCAAATTCACCATGATTCTATTATCATATTAGACAATAAAAAAAAGACTTCAATTTATATACCATATCTGACTCTTTCATCAAAACACGACAGATTTTCTTTTGACCCTAATAAACTGGTAATGAAATCTATGGTAAACAGCTGTACTAAAACATTTTGTGAGTATTTTTGCAAGCCAACAGATCTTGTCATCTAAAATCACATTATTTTGTGACAGACATTTTTCATGTACCCCTAGATTTAGTCATATTATTCACAATTTTCTGTTTACAATTTGTTTGTTGGACTGTGTATGTTTTTAGCTCACGTATGTTTGTTTATGTTTTTAGCTCACAAAGACTCCACTTTGTGAACTGTCATCATAATAGGAATAAATTAAAATTAAGAAACTTAGTAACAGTCTTTCTGTTTAAGATATTTCTTTTAGCACAACTTCACAAAGCATCAACACGAAAATTAAGTCTTGCTGTTTTACCCTTAAAACGATTACAACTGAAACAAATCAAACTATCGCACTGAAAGCAGCACATTCATTTAAGTTTGAGCGTGTTAAAGTTTCCACGCTCTTGTAAAGAGTATTTTTATTACACCACTAGATTTAGTCATCCTGTTCAGACAGCAGTGGACATAATTCACATTTTGTTTGTTAGGATGTATTTGTTTTCAGACTTTGTAAGTTCATGCTAATTCTTGCATGGGAAAAAAAGAGCACGAGCAGCACACACCTATTCATTTAAGAAAATTATTAAACATATGACTGAATTTTTCAACACAATGACAATAAACTTTGAAGAATGTTATCAGCTACTATCGACATCTTCTTTGACTTAAATAAAGCAACATCTCTGGTGTACGTAAGCATCTACAATGTGTTTATGTTAGGTGGAGCGTTTCTCCACTTCTGTCATATTTGTTAGATGTAATGAAAAATACATTTGAGAACTATGATGTTCCATACTTTTATAAAGGTTATAGAAAAATTCCAACATAATCTTTACATGGGAATTTTCTTTGTGAAAATCATTAATTTCATGATGGTTATACTTTAACTTTTATACCAAAGATAATGTTAAGATGCTAAGTACAGTTAAATACTTTTAGTGACAATTCCATATTAAAATATTTCAATTAATAAAAATGTGATGAACATAATACATTCAACACTATACATCAACAATATTTTTAATGTTTTTCAAAATATGCTTACACCTTTTAAACATATGATACAATTTGAATAAGAGAGTCTTAGAGGCAAGTAAAAATTTAAGCCAACAGCTGTTTATTAAACAATTAAACATACAGCAAGGAACGCAATGTAATGTGCAATATAATTGTGCAATAGTGTATTACCATAGAAGTTTCCTGTAACACATGACCCTATTCAAAACATATTGATGCACATCATCAGGATTAAACACTTACACAGCATTCAGCAATGTTTAAAATAAATTCAATTCAGGTTAAACAGCTTGCCTATTGTTGAGAAAATGGTGTGTAACACAGGCACATCACTCTGCTCAAAATATAGACTTGTTTTGCAGCATTTGAAGGGGTTGTCCTCTGGAATAGGCCAGTCACGATCATACTCGGAGTCAGACTCGTCGCTGCTTTGAGACAAAAAGTTTGTTTCAGATTCCTCCCGACGTTTATTTACCAGCATGAGATAATTTTGGTCATGATGCATTTTGTTCCAACAGGATGATATGGATATGTGGTCTGGTGACTTTGTTGCACGGTGCCGCATACCTGCTGTCGCACCGTCCCACTGGATAAAGTACCACATTTTTCCACCAAAACTGAATTCTCTCCAAATTTGATTGTAGAAGTATACCCAGTCTATGGCAGTCAAAAGCAGATAGCCACATTCGGATGTATATTCTTCGTAAGATTCCAAAACATAGAGTTTCACAGTCCGCATTACTTTGTCAAACACAAAGCTTCCCACATGATCATCAGACAGTAGGAAATCTTGTTTCACAGAATGTTCATCTTCCTGGAGAAATTTTGTCAGACTATTCAGCTGTCTTTCCCAGTGCTGATAAGTAAGATCTTCTCCCGCTTCAGAAGAACTTCTTGTGGGTGTTACACATATGACTCTTGAAGATGTTTCAGGAGTGCTTAGACCAGTGGCATCCATTGTAACAGGAGACGGTAGAAAGCCTTCTGTGTATAACTATGCGTCCCCTAAACCTTATTTAAATACTAAATTGTGAATGTAGGTAGGGCCTGAAGGTGTCAAACGATCAAGGATGTGACACCTTCAAAACATCACATGCTTTAACACATTCTGTGAGATTGTTATCTCCTAAATTACTGCAAGTTTTCCTTGCAAAAAATTTTGCACTGTATTCTGTTTTCACCTGCAATTAATGACGGCTTCTAATAGAAAAATTCAGTCATATGTTTAATAATTTTCTTAAATGAATAGGTGTGTGCTGCTCGTGCTCTTTTTTTCCCATGCAAGAATTAGCATGAACTTACAAAGTCTGAAAACAAATACATCCTAACAAACAAAATGTGAATTATGTCCACTGCTGTCTGAACAGGATGACTAAATCTAGTGGTGTAATAAAAATACTCTTTACAAGAGCGTGGAAACTTTAACACGCTCAAACTTAAATGAATGTGCTGCTTTCAGTGCGATAGTTTGATTTGTTTCAGTTGTAATCGTTTTAAGGGTAAAACAGCAAGACTTAATTTTCGTGTTGATGCTTTGTGAAGTTGTGCTAAAAGAAATATCTTAAACAGAAAGACTGTTACTAAGTTTCTTAATTTTAATTTATTCCTATTATGATGACAGTTCACAAAGTGGAGTCTTTGTGAGCTAAAAACATAAACAAACATACGTGAGCTAAAAACATACACAGTCCAACAAACAAATTGTAAACAGAAAATTGTGAATAATATGACTAAATCTAGGGGTACATGAAAAATGTCTGTCACAAAATAATGTGATTTTAGATGACAAGATCTGTTGGCTTGCAAAAATACTCACAAAATGTTTTAGTACAGCTGTTTACCATAGATTTCATTACCAGTTTATTAGGGTCAAAAGAAAATCTGTCGTGTTTTGATGAAAGAGTCAGATATGGTATATAAATTGAAGTCTTTTTTTTATTGTCTAATATGATAATAGAATCATGGTGAATTTGCAAGGTCATGTATTTATACAATAATGTTTCATGAACTCGCTGGTTACCGTATACATATTCAAGAAAAATGCATAACCTCAGTTGTTACAATCAATTTAAAGTTTTTTTAGTCTGTCATTACAAATATCTTAAAAGAAAAGTGTTTCATACATTCTATTTTAATTTGTCTTGGGACCAAAACCAAACATCCCACATGAAAACTAAAAAGGCTACATTTTAAACTGTTTTTAACAGTAATACTAAACTTTACATATTAACCTCTTAACAAATCTGCATCAGTGAGATATTTATGTCATCACAAACCATCAGACACATCAGGTGGTGGGTGATAAGTTGGACTTATCGATGATTTGATTATCTCTTCTATCAACTGTTTGATCAAATCTTAGTAAAATAAACCTATATAGACCCCGTTGTTTTTATTTCAATAAAATAAAACACAGTAGTGTAGAAATAAATATGCAGCATTTAAAAAGCATGGTCAATGATACTGTTTTAAAGTAAGAAAGAAAGTCTACTCTGTTGTAAAGATTATTGTAAAGTGAGACATTTTCCGTGCCTTGTTTAAGACGTACTTTTGTTGCAAACCACCTTATGACAACAAAGTTTCAGCCTAATTTAGGTCTAATTCATAAAGACAAATCTCTGTAAGTGCCTTGCTGTCATCAGAGGGTCATTTGACTACATCTAATTCTCATCATGGTTTTAGTTGTGAAAGTCCTAAAAATCTACAAAATGTATTTGTAAAGACAAATGTTATATCATTGTTTAATCATACTGCTTTTCATCATCTTGTAGAGATATTCACTGTGATACTAAATGTTTTTTTTATTTTTAAAAGGTTTGTATAAGATGCTGTAAAAGTTTAACTGCAGGGGCTTGTTTGTGTGTTTGTGTTTGCTTGTGTATCTTTGTTTTTATGGAAGTGTTTGTCCACATGTCCGTGTTTGCATGAGTGTTTGTTTGTGTGTGTCTATTTTTTGTGTGTATGTTTGTGTTTCCGTGTGTGTGTGTGTGTGTGTGTGTGTGTTTGCGTGTTTGCAAGCATGTTTGTGTTTGTTTGCGTGTATGTTTGTGAATGTTTTTGTGTCTGCATGTGCTGTATGTTTGTGCACGTTTGCGTTTTTGCTGTATGTTTGCATTTGAATGTACGTTGTGTTGAGGTTTGAAAAAGTGTCTGAGAGTAACAATGAGTAACTAAAATTAAACTAAAAGGAAAAAAACATAGACCGTTTGTTAAAACAATCCCCTTGGCCCCTGTTAAAGTTTGTCGTTACTGACAACTTCTTTATCTATCTAATGTCATCCTGAACATCAGTTTAAAGCCACTGAATCCTTTCATCCTGATGTTTAACTACATACATGCGTGTATTTGAATTGATAACGGTCTGTAAGTTCCAAGATTGACAAAAATCAAAGAGAAAATAAATAAATTAAATTAAGGAAGTGTGCATAACTCAAATAAAGAAACATTTTCCTGTAATATAGATCTGGACACAGAAGAAAGCTTATATTTCTGTTATATTTCAAGTAAAACATAATAAATAAATAAATAAATAAATAAATCAATCTGCTCTAATGTTAAAAATAGGGAGGAGGTTTTCCATTAGTTAAGTAATGTCATCAATTTATTACAAAACAACCCTTTTTTCATTTGTAAAATGCTTTATTTAAAATCCAAAATTGTGACATAAGATCATTCATCTATCAGGGTTAGGGAAGTGTTAGGGATGAATGTGTTAGGGTGGGTAGGTGTGGTTTACCACGGCAGAAGAACAAGAACTTTATTTAGATGTTTTGTCAACAGTGAGTGAGGACCTGTCGCGGCCACTTTGTAAGATACTTTTATAGATTTCTTTTCTTTTCTAATTTGTATCAGTAAAAAAAAAAATTACCTTTTCAAAATTGTACAGATTTTGACAACTGTCGTATGCTGTTGTTAATCAAGGGTGTCTGATACATTTTGGTTTTAGATCAGCGTAAGATGCACCGCTCTTTTTCTTTTCTTACTAAACTTGTATCAGTAACAAACTCTACCTTTTTAAAACAGCAACATAGATTTTGATTACTATCATATGATTTTGTTTTACACAGACATGTTTGATACATTTTTGTTTTTTAAATATTTCACAGCTTTTTCTTAAAATTGTGTTTTTAGAAAATATGTAAATACATTTTTGGAAAACACAGTCATCACAGTATTTCTACTGCATGTGAAAAACTTTAATAAATAATACAACTAAAATAAATAAATTAAAAAATAAAAACTACACCTTGATCCCATTTTACCAACCAATACACATTGCAAACCAAATACACAACAACAAAGTCCACAGGCAGGAGGGCTAAGCAAGCAAGTCTGGGAACAACTTCATTCACAGACAGATAACTTGCTGCATGGATCTCATGTAAGTTCTCTTAGAACTTTCTTTATTAACTCTTGTTTGATTTCTATTCTGTTGTTTTCTTCATTTACCTTCATCAGGGCCACACAGGGGGGCTTCAAAGAACATGCCCTGGCATAACACTTGAAAAGCATGGATGGATTAGATAGTTGCTGACTTGGATAATCTTTTGCCGTTTTAATTTATTGAGGAGCCATTGATGGCTATAGGGACAACTGTTTGGACGAGCCTTTCATCCCAAAACAAAAGAACGCAACCTCTCTCATCTCATTCATTTCTTGTTCTTATTCAAAGGTATGAAACACCTAGAGTGCTTGACGGGCCAACACATCCAAGATCGCTGTAACACTTCAAAACACGCGGTAAAACAAAATGGCTGAAACACCTCCTGATCACAAAATGGACGCTGCCATAAACAGGTGTCATCAGGAAACAGGAACAGGAGGTCAGAAGTGTCTGATCAACACATGGGCATCATAAACATCAGGAAACAGGAGGTCAGAGGTGTCTGCTGGACACCTGGGTGTCATAAACAGCAGGGAAACGGGAACACGACGTCACAGGTTTATGACAGGTGTCATAAATCAGGGTCATAAATCAATTTTTGACACATAGTCCCCCATATTTTCTTCTCATTGATATATAACGGCCTTGCATTACGGGTGTCCTGAGTTCGAGTTTAGGCTGGTCTACCTGCACAACTACTTTCGCGTTCTACTTCCGGTTAGCGTCCAGCGCAGTTTCTCATGAGAACGCAGATTATTACTACCTTTTAGGGCTGGCATTTCTTTCAAAAAACAATTATATTCTCTGCATTAACATGAATCATATTCAACGTGCTGAAAGGTTACTATAAATATATTTCCCTTCAGTATGTGCATTCTGAATAATAAATAAATATATTTCCCTACTATACTAACCTGCCGCATACTCACGAATGGTATTTTTCTTTTACTGATCATATTTCATATCTGATGAATGTACAGTTTTAAATGAGTTTGACTGATAAACACCCTTACGAAAATTATCCATGGTTTTTTTCCATTTTTACCATTTGTATAACAACACTTTTACTACAAATAGCCTACCATCGTTAAATTATGGACAGTGTCCAAAAGCCCGAGTTAATTTGTGGTTATATGGTTTAACTTCAATTGGAATTTTTAGCTTTATTTGTAGTAAAACCATTTGTTTGTGTGCGTTGGTGCTCTTATTCCGAGCCCCTGCTTATTCCATTGGCTGAATATTCTTAAAATGGCTGAATGAATGTGCGATAACTGCCATATTTAGCGATGTTAAACATTTAAATTTTTAACAGTAACACGCTGACAGTGGGACTATTGTCTTCTCCTGTCTCTGAAAATTTCCGAATTTGAAATCATCCCGCGAAATCTCATTTTATTAGGCGTTTAAGTCAACTAGATGATTACGGCGCATTGAAAATGTACATAACCGGAAATAACTGAGCCGTAAGATTTCAAAAAGCTTTACACAGTTAAAATATAACCTAGGTTATCTATATAGCCTACTTGCAAGTAATTTTTAAAAGTGAATTCACGTACAGAAAGGACTAATACCTTATTGTTGACACTGAGCATGTCACTCACGTTGCCAAAAGATAAATGTATAAATAAATAAATAAGAAGAAAAAACATGTCTTGAGAGTCCAGATGCATTTACTGCAGGATGATAAACCTTTTGGAATGCAGTTAACGCCCCTATAATTCAAGTTATGAGGGCAAATTTGTTCTTTAATATTTATAACATACTGATTAAGCAATATCACGCAAGCAATAGTGCCGTTTTCCAAATATCAGCTCATGAGCTTGATCGTGAATATGGTAGGCTATTGTTTTTTCACAGTTCAACAAACAAGAAATTAATATAGCCTAATATATTAGAGTTTTGGACACAATATTGCCTATTTTTGTTTCACCAACACAAATAGAACAATACTGGAACAGAACTGTTGCGTGACTTAAAACAACACATTTCGTACTTGCATAAATCTGTGTTTTAAATGAATCATTCATTTACGACAGGGTTGGGCTGACACCTACAGGCGGTTTTAGACAGGACAAAACCAGCCATGATTCCAGGACAACTGCATACTCAGCAAAATATATCGCCTAATTAAGTTTATTGATCCAACATAATATCGCAATTTTATTCCTTTCCCAATGTCTGAACAATAAATAAATAAAATAAAAATAAAAAAAATAACAAAAGAGTATTGACTAGCCTATTAATTACCATATATATGTAGCTCAAAATTCTGCATGCATGTTACACTTCATAATAAACCAAAATGAGATTAAATTCTGTCTGGCAAACTTCATAATTACCGGACATTTTGACCGATATTATTATCATTATTTTTTATTTAGAGTGAACATTTGTGTGTCTTCTTTGCTTTTAAGTGTTTCAAGACTATAAAAATGTAAATTAATCTAGTGATTACAATTTATTTTTTAAAAACAAAACATATCCAAGCTGTCATCTCACTTTTATGGTCATTCTGACACAATGAAAATGCTATTAATTCACGCTTAAGGGGCTTTTATTTTGAAGTGCATCACCAGGCGGGATTTAGAAAGGGAAATGGGTGTAATCGCGAATCTGTTTAGCATCTAATGAATATGCGTTTTTACTAGTAAGAATACAATTGTAGAGCTCTGTAACTGGATTTCTTACTAGTAAGAATTGAATTGGAGAGCTCTCTAATATGCATTGTTACTAGTAGGAACTGAATTGTAGAGCTCTCTAATTAAATTATTACTAGTAAGATTACAATTGCAGAGCTCTGTAATTCAATTAGAGAGCTCTCTAATTCAATTCTTACTAGTAAAAATTGCATTAAAGAGCTCTCTAAATGGCATTGTTACTAGTAAAAATTGAGTTGTAGAGCTCTCTAAATGAATTCTTACTAGTAAGAATGTAATTGCAGAGCTCTCTAATTCAATTGTTACTAGTAAGAATTAAATTAGAGAGCTCTCTAATCCTAATTGTTACTAGTAAGAACTAAATTAGAGAGCTCTATAATTCAGATCTTACTAGTAAAAATACAATTGCAGAGCTCTCTAACTAAATTATAATTGTTACTAGTAAGAATTGAATTAGAGAGCTCTCTAATTGGCATTGTTACTAGTAAAAATGTAATTATAGAGCTCTCTAATTCAATTATTACTAGTAAAAATGCAATTACGACGAGTAACACTTAGAATATTTTAAGCTAAAACGGCTTGCCATATTAGAGAGCTCTCTAATCGAATTAGAGAGCTCTGCAATTGCATTCTTACTACTGACAATTGAGATAGAGAGCTCTACAATTGAGTCCTTAATAATTCTTAATAATTACAATTAGAGAGCTCTCTAAATGGAATTCTTACTAGTAACAACTGAATTAGAGAGCTCTTTAATTCAGTTAGAGAGCTCTCTAATTCAGTTTTTACTAGTAAGAATTCTAATTAGAGAGCTTTCTAATTCAATTTTTACTAGTAAGAATTCCATTTAGAGAGCGCTCTAATTCAATTGTTACTAGTAAGAACTGATTTAGAGAGCTCTTTAATTTAATTACAGAGCTCTGCAATTAAACATATCTTTAATGTGTTTTTTTACTAGTAAAAATTGAATTATAGATCTCTGTAATTGCATTTTTACTAGTAAGAATTAAATTAGAGAGCTCTCTATTCGGAATTGTTACTAGTAAAAATGTAATTGAAGAGCTCTCTAATTGGAATTATTACTACTAAAAACTGATTTAGAGAGCACTTTAATTGGAATTGTTACTAGTAAAAATTGATTTAGAGAGCTTTCTAACTGGAATTGTTACTAGTAAGAATTCAATTGTAGAGCTCTCTTATTGTAATTCTTACTAGTAAAAATTCAGTTGTAGAGTTCTGTAATTAAAAATAAATGGAAGTCAATGGAGACATATGACTAGTAAAAAATAATTTGTAGAGCTCTCTAATTGGAATTGTTACTAGTAATAATTGAATTAGAGAGCTCTCCAATTACTATTGTTACTAGTAAGAACTGAATTAGAGAGCTCTCTAATTGGCATTGTTACTAGTAATAATTGAATTAGAGAGCTCTCTAATTAAAATTGTTACTAGTAAGAATTGAATTAGAGAGCTCTCTAACATGCATTGTTACTAGTAAAAATGTAATTATAGAGCTCTCTAATTTAATTTTTACTAGTAAAAATGCAATTACGACGAGTAACACTTATTATTATATTTTAAGCTAAAACGGCTTGCCATAAAGAATGTAATTGCAGAGCTCTCTAATTCAGTTACAGAGCTCTCTAATTCAATTGTTACTAGTAATAATTGTATTAGAGAGCTTTCTAACTGTATTTCTTACTAGTAACAATGCAGTTGTAGAGCTGTGTAATTGCATTCTTACTAGTAAAAATGTAATTGTAGAGCTCTACAATAGCGATTCTTAGTAGTAAGAATTGCATTGTAGAGCTCTCTATTCAACAGGACCTTATTATGATAATTGCGCCTCATGCATATTCATAACATGGGTGAAAGCCTGTCCTGATAGGCTCCTGGGCAGTCCATTGATATATAACGCCCTTGCATTACGGGTGTTCTGAGTTCGCGTTTGGACTCGTGGACCCTTCCAATCCCTCACCCCTCCCCCAAACTCATACTGTCCTATCCAAATAAAAGCAAAAACGGCAAAAAATAAATCTTAAAAACAACAAAATGGGAGACTACACCTCCGAGTTCTTGACTCAATCAGTTTTTAATCGCAACACTGATGCTCTAATGATCTATTATGTAGCCTATTGATTAAATATCGATGATCTATATTGATTAAAATCATTATAAAATGATTATGCTTTACACAGTTGAAATATAACCTAGGTAATCTATATATCCTACTGTATTATTTTTAAAGGTGAATTCACGCAGGGGCGTTTCTAGGATTTTAAAACATCCGGGGCTGGTGCCAAAACATCAGGGGCTGGTGGTAGTTGGTGGGAGCTCACATCATGCTTACATAAGATTTTATTAGACACAAGTGGTTGAACCTGGATCCTTCTAGGTGGGTCCGGGGGCATTAAACCGGGGGTTAAAGACCTTGTCCCACTATTAACAGTAGTAAATAGTAATCACTGCAAATAACAAACATATCAAAGTATTATAACAAAATTATAACATTACAAAAATATGTTAGACAAATAAAATAATACATTTGAAAATGTATTTATAACTGTAACAAATATATAGTTGCATGCAAAAAGAGGGCCCTATTTTTTTTCCCCCCAAATTCCATTTTATTTTATTTTTTTCAAATTCTGTTTTCATTTTTCTGGTCTTTGTTTTAATGGTTAAATTTAATTTTATTAATCAAAATGTAATTAATCATGTGTAGTTAATTAAAACCATGAATCTTATACAATTTACCGTCAATTTATCAAAAGTTAGAAAAATCACATGTTTAGGACCCTATGAAATGTTTTATTTTTTCTCACTTTACGTTTTATTGTTACCAAATATAGCATGTCTGTTTATTTGAATGCATAAAAACAACTTTTATTTATTTTTCCAATAGCCTTATGGAATTCGGTGTTGTGTATTTTTCTGGTTATCAAATGAAGGTATAAAATATTGATTTAATTGATCTTTTAATGAAAATTATATTTTATTTTTGGCAAATAAAGGGGATTTACTATTAAAATGTAAAACATGGAAGAACTATTGTGTGAAATTTTTGTATAAATTTTTATTAATTACTAGTAGTAGTAGTAGTAGTAGTAGGCACGTGCATTATACTAAATGATTATTAAAGTTAAACCGAACTTTTACTTTAACGGGTTGCCGTGAATACCTTTAAATTTCTGTGTATATATTTGACGCTTGTTTTACTCAAATGAAACAGTCAAGTGGTCATGAAGTGACTCTCAGAGCAGTTCTGGAGATGTTCTTAATGTATTTATGTCCTCATTTAGTGAAACGGCAGACGCTGAAATCACTGCGCGTGTAAGTATTACATATGTAGGAAACGAAACCGCACATCCGCGCCGTTCATTCATAAAAAGACACGCAGAACATGCAGGATTCATATTTAAATATTCTTTTGCGGCATAATATTTACAGATACTAGTCCATATCGTGACTTGATTTAAGTTTAATGACCAACTTTTGATTCATTCATTCAAACTTTGACAAATTCCATGGAAATCATAGGGCCATACAAAAAAAACATTCGGGGCTGGAGTAAAAACTTTCGGGGCTCGAGCCCCGAATGATTAGCCCTAGCGACGCCCCTGAATTCACGTACAGAAAAGATTTTAGGCTAGGACTAATATCATAATGGGCCTTTTTCACGGTCCGCCTTCGGAACCTGGAAGCGTCGAATAGTTGTGTAAAATAACTTCCGCTGTAGCCTGTATGGTAATGGTAATGCCCATAGCACGGATGGATGTGATTTATTAATGAACAATTCATTATAGATGTTTCATCAAAACATATTAAACACAGTTTCCGATCATTAATCGGGTATGACGAAACGAAGAAAAATGTTGTCCTGATATTCCGACGCACAGACCAGCTTTTAAACGTGACATTTCCTCCAGATTTGAGCGCAGTGATTGAATAGCATTATACTGGTATGGTAGAGGATCCTCTAAGGTTAATTAGATTCTTTTAACTGATAATCTGCCTGCGGCTGCACGTTACTGCTGGAGAAATACTCAGAATAGACACTGTTTTAATTTAATTTTTAATGTTTTTGTTGTTTTTGTTTTTATTATTGCGCAATATAATATTGTTATCATAATAAACACCTTGAACGTCAATTGTATTGCTCTTCAATGTGATGTGTTGCTTGTATGCTATTCTTGCATTTTTTTTTTTAATTAAAAAGCTCGTCTGTCTCCGAAGTATTGGCAGCTTGAGCGCTCCCATTTAGCATTATCACGCAAACAATAGTGCCGTTTTCAAAATATCAGCTCATTAGATTGATCGTGAATGTGGTAGGCTATTTATTTATTTATTTATTTATTTATATTGTTTTTACAGTTCAACAAACAAGAAATTAATATAGCATAGGTGAATTACATTTTGGACACAATATTGTCCGTTTTTGCTGTGTTTCACCAACGCAAATAGAACAATCCTGGAACAGAACTGCTGCGCGTCTCAGAGCAACATATTTCGTACTTGCATGAATCTGTGATTTAAATGAATCTTTCATTTACGACAGGGTTGAGCTGCCACCTACTGGCGGTTTTAGACAGGACAAAACCAGCCATGATTCCAGGACAATCGCATACTCAGAAAAATATATCTCCTAATTAAGCTTATCGATTAAACATATATCGCAAATTTATTTCTTTCCCAATGTTTGACCAAAAAAAAAAAAAATAAATAAAGAAAGAAAAAAAGAAAGAAATTTTAAACACATTTTATCAAGAGTGTCAACTAGCCTATTAATTAGCCTGTATATGTAGCTCAAAATTTTGCATGCATGTTACAGTGCATACACCAAAATGATATGAAATTTTGTCTGGTAAACTTCATAATTACCAGACATTTTGACCGACATTAGCTTTTTTAGAGCGAACATTTGTGTCTTCTTTGCTTTTAAGTATTTCAAGACTATATATATGTAAATTAATCTAGTGATTAAATATTATTTTTCAAAAACATATCAGTTTTATGGTCATTCTAATACAATGAAAATGCTATTAATTAAGGGGCTTTCATTTTGAAGTGCGTCACCGCAGGCGGGTTTTAGACAGGGAAATGGGTGTAATGGCGAATCTGTTTTGCATCTAATGAATATGCGTTTTTACTAGTAAGAATACAATTGTAGAGCTCTGTAACTGGATTTCTTACTAGTAAGAACTGAATTAGAGAGCTCTGTAATTGCATTTCCCCTTCAGGAACTCGAGCTGCGTCAAACGCTTGGGGAACGCCTCCAGCGTGAGCACGCTCTGAATCACATGTGTAATCAGTCCAATAGAGAAGCGAGACGTCATAGGCGGGTGACGTCACGGACCAGGAAGCTTAAAAGCACGTGCACCGGAGCCGGCATTCAGCTTCATTTATTCAGCGAAGCGCTCTGTGTATGGTGTGTGTTTTCACGTGTCTGTTTTTTGGTGCCAGTGTACCACTTTTATTTGAGACACGATGTCCAAAGTGTGTAGGAAATTAAAACATAAGAGCAATCCACGTTACAAGCCGTGTGTTCCTCCCTGCTCGCGTTTTATTCCGAGCGGGGATACACACAGCTTGTGCGTGGTTTGCTTGGGAGCGGATCACGCAGAGTCGGCTCTCGAGGGGGCCGCCTGCCCGCATTGCGAGCGGCTTCCCCTGCGTGCTCTCCGCTCCCGGAAGGCTCTCTTTGCGGAGGGAGCCTTCACCAGCGTTCCTCGCGGGTCTGGCCCCGCTGCCGCCGAGGCGGAGCGGCAGCTGCACTCGTGGGGTTCGCAGCTGGATCTACTAGAGGGAATGGAGACGGGTGAACCCCTATCTCCCTCCTCACCTAGTAGATCCGGGGCCCGTTCTCAGGGATCGGAAGCCCGTTCTGCGGTTCCTTCCACCCAGGGAACAGCCTCAACGCTTCTCATTTCTTCCTCTGAGGAGGTTGAACATGAAAGCGTTGCGGTGGCCCCACACTCGCCCCAATACGAGGAGCTTTTGGAGGTGGTTACTCGTGCGGTAGCTAAATTAAATATCGATTGGCCCGCCGAGAAACAAGCCGAACCGCAGCGAAGTAAGTTAGATGAACGCTTCCTGCGTAATCGGCCGCCTCCTTCACACCGGAGCCTGCCGTTTTTCCCCGATCTCCACACCGAGGTGTCGAGATCGTGGGTTAAACCATTCTCGGCCCGTCTCTTTGTCCCCGCCTCTGATTACTATGGGAGTGTGGCGGGGACAACAGAGCGCGGTTATAGAGCGATCCCTCGGGTAGAACAGACGCTTGCAAGCTATCTGTCTCCCGAGGCGTCATCGTCTCTAAAGGCTCCGGTCTTACCCACTAAGCCGCTGCGTACAACATCAGTGCTAGTGGGTAAGGGGTACTCGGCAGCAGGTCAGGCTGGTTCTTGTCTGCACACCATGGCGGTGTTGCAGGCATACCAGGCTGATCTGCTAAAAGAGCTAGATGAGCGCGACGAAATTAGCAAGGATAACATCTCTGAGCTAAGGAGAGCCGCTGACTTGTCTCTCCGCGCCACCAAAGAGACCGCCCGTGCCATCGGCAGGTCCATGGCAGCTATGGTGGCGGCGGAGAGACATCTATGGTTGACCCTGTCTGACATGAAGGAGAAGGACAGGGTCTTCCTTCTAGACGCCCCGCTTGCGCCTTCTGGCCTGTTCGGCGACGCCGTCAATTCCGTCGTCGACAGGTACCAGGAGGCCCGTAAACAAGCGGAGGCGTTTCAGCGGTTCCTCCCTCGTCGCGTTCTAGCTCTTGGGGTTGCTGGGCGGGAGCAGCCCCAGCCGAGTGCCAGCTCCTCGCATAGGGCGAGTCAGAAGCAGAGCGTCGCCTCTCGTGCTCCTCCGCAGCGGGACCGAGATCAGCGACGCTCTAAGCCGGGGACTTCTAAGCCGAAGCCCGACCTGAGGGTTGTGCTTCAGGCGAAGAGGTCCTCGGCGAAGCGGTCCTGACATTCGTGCAGGACCGCTGAGGGGGTGGGCCCCGAGCAGGGTCTGGTAATGGAACAAGAAGTAGTATCTCTCCTCAGGAAGGAGGCCATCGAGGTCGTTCCTCCTCAGGACAGAGAATCCGGGTTCTACAGCCGATACTTCATCGTTCCGAAGAAGGATGGGGGTCTGCGTCCTATTTTAGATCTAAGACATTTGAACCGCTCAGTCATGCGGCTGAAGTTCAAAATGTTGACAGTCAGTCAAGTTGTGTCACAAATCAGGTCCGAGGACTGGTTTGTGACAATAGATCTGAAAGACGCTTATTTTCATGTCTCCATCCTTCCTCAACACAGGAAGTTCCTAAGGTTTGCTTTCAGGGGCGAAGCATACCAATATCGGGTTCTTCCGTTCGGCCTAGCACTCTCCCCCCGCACTTTTACGAAGTGTGTGGATGCTGCTCTGGCTCCGCTGCGACTCCGGGGCATCCGCATACTCAATTACATCGACGATTGGTTGATTATGGCTCAATCAGAGCACATGGCAGTTCAACATCGAGATGTTGTTCTCGCCCATATGAAAGAGCTGGGGTTGAGACTGAACGCCAAGAAAAGTGTGCTGTCTCCATTACAGAGGACCACTTATCTGGGCGTGGTGTGGGATTCGACCACGATGCAGGCACGTTTGTCACCTGCTCGGATCGAGTCGATCCTCACGACAGTCAAGAGAGTGAAAGAAGGCCGGTCACTCACTGTAAAGCAGTTCCAGCGACTGCTGGGTCTGATGGCAGCTGCGTCCAACGTGATACCTTTTGGCCTGCTGTACATGAGACCCCTACAGTGGTGGCTCAGGACCAAGGGGTTCTCCCCAAGGGGAAACCCGTTCCACATGATCAAAGTCACGCGGCGAGCCCTACGTGCTTTAGATATGTGGAAGAAACCTTGGTTCCTGTCTCAGGGCCCGGTGTTAGGAGCTCCTGGTCGCCGCGTAACGCTAGCGACGGATGCATCTCTCACCGGTTGGGGTGCGGTCATGAGTGGCCACCCAGCCCGCGGTCTGTGGAGCGGTCGGCATCTCTCCTGGCACATCAACTGCCTGGAGATGCTGGCCGTGTTTCGAGCTCTGAAACACTTTCTCCCAGACCTAATAGGCCGCCATGTGTTGGTGCGCACCGACAACATAGCGGTGGTCTATTATATCAACCACCAGGGAGGTCTGCGTTCGCGCCCCTTGTACAAGCTGGCGCACCAGATCCTTGTGTGGTCCCAGGACAAACTCCTCTCACTGAAAGCAGTTTACATTCCTGGGCATCTCAATACGGGAGCAGACATCCTGTCGAGGCAGGGGCCGAGGCCCGGGGAATGGATGCTTCACCCCGAGGTGGTGAAGCAGATTTGGAGAGTTTTTGGCCAGGCTCAGGTGGACCTCTTCGCGACTCAGCAGAATGCGCAATGTCCCCGCTGGTTCTCTCTGTCTCATCCAGCTCCACTGGGGCTGGATGCCATGGTACAGACGTGGCCGAGGCTTCGTCTGTACGCTTTTCCCCCGATCGCTCTGCTCCCAGGAGTTCTGGAGAGGGTGCGCCGGGACGGGGTCCGTCTTCTATTAGTAGCCCCGTACTGGCCGGCCCGAGCATGGTTCTCGGACCTAATTTCCCTCCTCGACGGCTCTCCATGGGAGATTCCCGTCAGGAGGGATCTCCTCTCGCAAGCGGGAGGCACCATCTTCCACCCTCGCCCGGAGTTGTGGAAGTTATGGGTGTGGCCCCTGAGGGGGCACGCCTCATAGCTTCCGGTCTCTCAACTGAGGTTGTTGAGACCATCCTCCAATCCAGAGCTCCCTCCACGAGGAAATTGTACGCCCTGAAGTGGAAACTTTTCACTTCATGGTGTGGAGACCACCAGCAAGACCCAGTTAACTGCCCAGTCGGTACAGTGCTGGATTTTTTGCAGGATCGGTTCTCCACAGGGTTAGCCCACTCCACCCTAAAGGTTTACGTGGCGGCTATTGCGGCCTACCACGCCCCTCTCGGTGGCACTTCAGTGGGCAAGGATCCCCTTGTCGTACGTTTCCTCCACGGTGCGCTGAGGCTGAGGCCTCCTGTACGACCTCGGGTCCCTACTTGGGACCTCGCCGTGGTGCTAGAGGCTCTTTGTGGGCCCCCCTTTGAGCCTATCGAAGAGTCCTCTGACCATTTTTTGTCAATTAAGACAGTTCTTCTTTTAGCTTTATCTTCGCTAAAGAGAGTAGGAGATCTTCAGGCCCTTTCTGTGGCCCCTTCACATTTGGACTTTGCCCCTGGCATGGCCAAAGTTTTTCTGTACCCTAGACCAGGGTACGTACCGAAGGTTCCCTCTGTACCACCACGGCCCGTTGTACTTCAGGCCTTTTGTCCTCCCCCTTTTCGGGATTTGGACCAGCAAAAGCTTAACTGTATGTGTCCAGTTCGAGCACTGGACACATACGTTCACAGATCTGCCCTGTGGAGAAAATCAGAACAATTGTTCGTCTGTTTCGGCCCCCCTAAAAGGGGCCTCCCTGCTTCTAAGCAAACCCTTAGCCGCTGGATCGTGGATGCCATCACTCTTTCTTATGAGTCTTCGGGCCTTCCCTCTCCATTGGGGGTTAAGGCCCACTCTACTCGAGGCATTTCTGCCTCTAAAGCCTTTATTTCTGGTGTCCCTATGCAGGACATCTGCAACGCTGCGGGATGGTCCTCGCCCTTACCTTTGTCAGATTTTATGATCTAGACCTGCGAGTCACTCCTGGCTCCTCTGTTCTCCTGTCCTAGCACACACACTAGGCAGGGACTTGTAACTAGGGCGGCGTGGGTATAGCGTTCCCCAAGCGTTTGACGCAGCTCGAGTTCCTGAAGGGGAACGTCCCAGGTTACG
Source organism: Labeo catla (assembly GCA_012976165.1). Taxonomy (NCBI): domain Eukaryota; kingdom Metazoa; phylum Chordata; class Actinopteri; order Cypriniformes; family Cyprinidae; genus Labeo; species Labeo catla. The sequence goes on from VONZ01002604.1 coordinate 23,169, forward strand.
TATGTAACCATGGTTCCCCGAGGGAACGAGACGCTGCGTCTCAGGCCCTACTTCCTGCATCCCTGCTAGCACTTCGCTTCTTATTTAAGCTGAATGCCGGCTCCGGCGCACGTGCTTTTAAGCTTCCTGGTCCGTGACGTCACCCGCCTATGACGTCTCGCTTCTCTATTGGACTGATTACACATGTGATTCAGAGCGTGCTCACGCTGGAGGCGTTCCCCAAGCGTTTGACGCAGCGTCTCGTTCCCTCGGGGAACCATGGTTACATACGTAACCTGGGACGTTTTACTAGTAAGAACTGAATTAGAGAGCTCTCTAATGTGCATTGTTACTAGTAGGAACTTAATTGTAGAGCTCTCTAATTCAATTCTTACTAGTAAGATTACAATTGCAGAGCTCTGTAATTCAGTTAAAGAGCTCTCTAATTCAATTCTTACTAGTAAGAATTGCATTAAAGAGCTCTCCAAAATGGCATTTTTACTAGTAAGAATTGAGTTGTAGAGCTCTCTAAATGAATTCTTACTAGTAAGAATGTAATTGCAGAGCTCTCTAATTCTAGTTGTTACTAGTAAGAACTAAATTAGAGAGCTCTATAATTCAGAACGTACTAGTAAAAATACAATTGCAGAGCTCTCTAACTAAATTAGAGAGCTCTCTAATTATAATTGTTACTAGTAAGAATTGAATTAGAGAGCTCTCTAATTGCCATTGTTACTAGTAAAAATGTAATTATAGAGCTCTCTAATTCAATTATTACTAGTAAAAATGCAATTACGACGAGTAACACTTACAATATTTTAAGCTAAAAGGGCTTGCCATACATCAGTGGGGTAGGCAGGGGAGGGGCAATTCCATGTGTAGCCGGGGAGGTGATTAGTAGTGGAGGGCGTGTCAATGCAGGTAGTTTGAATTTTTAAGCGGGCATTTGAAAGGACGCCTGGAGACGGGTCCGATCTGTTTGTTTGAGTATGGATATGGTCTGGGCAAGCAGGTAGGCTAAGTGATTATCGATTGTTTGACTTTGTATTCACGAGGGTTTTATTAAATTAGGTTGTTTTGTTTTTAATGCAGACACAAACATCGGGCTGTCTTATGTACGTGCAGTACCTCTGTTTGATTATGCACATGGTCTGGGTGAGCAGGTAGGCTAAGTGAACGTTGGTTGTTTTGTTAATAAAGTTTTGTTTTAATAAATTAGGGTATTATGTTTTAGCGTAGATGTAAGCATCGTGCATTTGTTTGCTGGTGGTCACGCTTCTTCTTTAATCCGGAATGCTTTTGGAAAGTAGTTCGGGATTGATGGCTGTGTTGCAGGTAATTGCAGAGTTTTTTTTAGGATTTGCAAATGTTTTGTTTTTATTATTTTAATGTGATTAAAATAATAATTTAAGCATTGTAGTTATTTTTTTTCTTTGAATATGGTTAATTGTGTTTTGTATTAGGTTTAGTTTATCGCTGTTCCTCTATGGGATTATTTTTGTGCCAATAAGAATGAACGTAACTTTATAAAACTGAACGTAACTTTCCAAGAAACGATCAAAAATATGCCACTGCAAAAGAAGAAAAACAGAATGAAAATGAAAAAATGAACTCAGTCGCATGAATTTAACATGCTCTTCAAATATGCTTCATTCTTTGTTAATGATTTTCAAAGAATCGTTTTCGCGAATCATGGATTCTGAATGCGTTGCCACAGCTTTCGCTTACGCTTCGCAAATTTTCGTTTGCTGTTTTGGCACAAACCTCTCGTGGGGGCGGGCTTAACAGCGATCTACTCTGATTGGCTAATGAGCTTTTGATAGACAGTTGCTCTCTGACCTGGAAGTACAGACGGTGACGTCAGTGGCGCACATATTGGAAAGTTGTTGCGGTGTGCAATACGTCGTGCTTTGTTTATATTAAGTATTAATGTTATTAGTATTTCACCTACGGTCGTCTCTTAGTTTCTAAAGATGAGCTCCCAGGAGAGACACGGAGCGGCATCATCTTCCACCTCAGCTTGTCCCTCAGGGCAGCTTGAAGTAAGTTCGTGTTGCTAAAGTAACGTTAATCAATAACATCGATAAAAGTTTTATTCATGTACAGTGTGCAACAGTTCTGATAGTTTCTATAAACAAAGCACAACGTATTGCACACCGCAACAACTTTCCAATATGCGCGCCACTGACGTCACCGTCTGTGCTTCCAGGTCAGAGAGCAACTGTCCATCAAAAGCTCATTAGCCAATCAGAGTAGATCGCTGTTAAGCCCGCCCCCACGAGAGGTTTGTGCCAAAACAGCAAACGAAAATTTGCGAAGCGTAAGCTAAAGCTGTGGCAACGCATTCAGAATCCATGATTCGCGAAAACGATTCTTTGAAAATCATTAACAAAGAATGAAGCATATTTGAAGAGCATGTTAAATTTGTGCGACTGAGTTCATTTTTTCATTTTCATTCTGTTTTTCTTCTTTTGCAGTGGCATATTTTTGATCGTTTCTTGGAAAGTTACGTTCAGTTTTATAAAGTTACGTTCATTCTTATTGGCACAAAAATAATCATATTCCTCCAGTGTTTGTTTATGTTGTATTTTCTCAGCTAGCCAGTCCTTGTATGTGCGCGCTGTATGCCTCCAGCGCAGTTAAGATTTGATGAATTGTTGTGAATTAGACTGGCTAGCTGAGTATTTTATTTTTTTCTATTTGTGTTTTTTGTTTGTTTGTTTGTTTATATATCACTTCCCAGCCTCATGTTGCCAGCCAACCTTTGTACTTTCTATACATGAAGATGATTTAAAACACGTGATTATTTATTTGTATGAGGGTTATGTTTGCAGTGAAATTAACCATTGATTTTGAGTGTCTTTTTTGAGTGAGGTGTGTCTTACATGTAATAGGAATAGGAATAAGAAGCTTGGATTGTATTGGGGTTTATAGAGGGTGGGCTGGCTAACAATAATCTTTATTTTGAGGGGGAATGAGTTTTTGGTATTTGATGTATGTTGATTATATTTGTTTTGTCATATCTGCTTATTTGTAAAAATAAATTCTATTTTTTGGACAGAAGTTGATTACTTTTTTGTGTGTGTGTGTGTGTGTGTGTGTGTGTGTGTGATCACCCTTTGCTTGAAGAAAGAGTTTTTTTACACATGCAAATGTCAACCTTACCATCAAAATATATATATATTTTTTTTTATTTTTTTTTTTACCAAAAAAATAAAACCCTGTTTAACTTGCGCATTTAGGTCTGTATGTTACTGTACTGATGTGCTTTAATAGAAATTTGAAGGAAATCGCTATGTTCATCCACCACATATAAGGGGTGCGCCTAAAAGTAAAATTAGATTTTTATTCGACAGTATTTCATGTTTTCAAATAAGAGATTAAAGACTGCCCATTATTTAATTGATGTCAACAGTAAGTATTTTGTAGAAAGATGGAGGCCTGTCTGAAAAGTAAATAAACTCACTTTGTCTAAACAGCGATGACTTTTGGATTTATAAGGGCTTGATTTATGATGTCTGGACGCTTCAGCACTGTGTCACATCCGTAACATTTTAAAGATTAAGTTTATATCATACAGTAGTCATTAATGCATAATAATTCGCTTGCATTTTTTTCCTGATAATGAAACAACTTAAAATCAGTTCGAAACTGACTTTATGTAAATTCAAAATAAATGTTCTGCTATTGTAAAATAATGAAAACAAACAGGATGTGCTTTTTGCCGTCTCTGAACTGGAGCGCGTCTCCAAAAAGAACCAAAACTCACCATGTGTGTCTCACATAGAGAAATATATCTACAGAAAGCTTGAAATGTCTACTTTTAAACAAACAAACAAACAAACAAAAAAAACGAAATTAAATACTCCCTGATTATGTCTGAATTGCATTTCTCTCTAAAGGTGCAACGAGTAGGCTACTGTGGAGATGAGAGTTAGCACTGTGAGTTTCATCTTGCAGCCAACAAGAAAACATTAGTTTATTAATAAATAATAAAAATATCTCCTTTTTCTACACATTAATAATCATAAGGCTACTTTTGCCTGTGCTTTGAGGCAAACTTTATATGTGTGCTTGAGCGCAAAATATATTGAAGGTTATTATGGATTAGTAGGCCTATTGATTTATTAACATTTCATGCTTTGTAAATAGCCAACCCTTCTCCATTCGGCAGATATTGTTGCTTTTAGTTTGTGCATTGCAATTCGCAGAATGTTTGCAAAATATATTGTCTCCCAGACACGCATGTGTTTTTCCCTCATTTAAAATATAAAACAGTTTTATAGACTGATACTTTTCTGATGTCTGGACTCTATTTTATAAAGAGATGGTTCAATATATTGGTAATAAATATAATTTAGAAGAATTTATATTTCAGGTTTTGACTGCAAATGTCACGTCCATAATGCTGGAATTGCTCAATTAAAGATTCATTTTTGATTGTCAAAAGAATTCCAGGTTCAGTTTCCTGTCAGCCAATTTTATTTTGTGTGCCTTACAGAGAGATGCATGTGTGCATTCACAGAACAAAATACAAACATAAAAGATATACAGTAAAACAAAGTACAATAATGTAACAGGACTCGTCAGAAGCGTGGGTAGATCCAAGCGCGAGCTTTATTGTACAGATCGTGGTCAAGACAGGCAGGGTCAGACACCAGTAAACAGTCACATCCAGGGAAAGACAAAAGTGTAATCCAATAAACAGGCAGAGGGTCAAAATACTAGTGAGCAGTCCAAAGTAACAGTTGAAAAGAGCTATGAATCAAGACAAAAACTATGGCATGGATAATAACTTTTAACAATGTTTATTTCAGGTGCAAAAAAAAAATCTATAGCACAAGAGCACAGAGAGATTTACTGTATATATTCATTATTCACACATTATATAAATCTACTTTTGAGGTACAATAATGCGCTCTTGACGTTTGACAGTAAAATGACGCCGTAAATGAAGAGATCCCTGTGGATTTTCACACTGAGCCTGCAGAATCAACAGGAGAAACAATGGAAGATGCATTCTTCTTTCATCTCTGATAGACCAACATCTTCACTTTAGTTTTAAAAACATTCATTATATCTAGTCAAGCTTCATTTATTGTTACAACAAATGTGAATGTTACTGAACATGCACACAATCACATCGTTGAAGCTCAGTGGTGCCATCTTGTGCACCTAACAGGTGATCAAACTGTAGTTTCTGTAGTTTTCACTACAGAAACAAGGGTTTGTGCCCATATTTTTAATATAAATCATTGCACCTCATCTTATAAAAATTATTGTGATTTTTGCATAGTCTGCTTTTACTTCACATTTCTCTGATTTATTTTATGATTTATTAGGTTGGCCTGAGAAAGCCCAACCTACTGATTTGCTTCTTAAGCTTGTTATTATTAATCTTAGCCAAATTTCACCTGCACTCTCAGACGACTGCACTGCCGGAATTGACGTCACTTGCAGTCGATTTTATTTTTACTTGATTGTAGTTATTTATTTATTTTTTTAATTGAATCTCTCAACATTTTACAACAGTAGCCAGGTGGTGAAGACAAGAAAAAAAGAAACTAAATTACAATGTCACTCGTAATCGTCACCTGCACTCTCTGCTACCTGCAGGTCACTTGCAATCCACACAAATAGTGCATGTTGCCAATGGAGACAAGACGCTGTGGTCGTTAAACAATTAAAACTAATTTAATAGCATAACATACAGGGTCCTGCAAGTCATCTGTAGAAGATAAAAACAAGACCCGCAAATCCGTGGCCACAGAACAGCAGGATATGAACGAATATGAATATGAAGCAGAATATGAACGAGAGATTATGAAGTCTCGCGTTAAGAGTTTTCCTCCCGTAGATTAACACTTAATATGGCTCAATGTATTAAGATGCTATTAAAAGATCAAATTCGATATACAGTTTATTAATATAATGTATATGTAGGCTATATAGTGTTTTTCTTCGCAAAACGTGGCATAATGTGGATTAAGATGATAAAGACTAATCTCAATATGCTCATTATTAAAACAACTACACACAAGCAGGTGAGCCCAGAATAAACACAACACCGCGTACATTCGCGTTTTCCCATAAAGAATAATCTCTACAGCTGTTTCTATATTGTTGTCTTTTGTTTATATTGATTTTCTAGGGGAGGAAAACGTCTATTAATGCATTGCGTTCACGTCTGTTTGCCTATACAGAGTTGGTCCTTTTAATATCACATAATGCCTTTCTTATGGCGCGTTCATATCTGCTGGTATATCGTTTGACAACAGTAAGGTTTATACTGAATTTAGTCTTTATCATCTTAGTCCGTTTTGCCACATTAAGTGTTTGCTGGGCAAGTATGAAAGTGAAAGTTTGCGCATTCATGGCCATGTGCTTGCCTTGAAGTACATTAAATTAATAAACTATATTACAAATTTGATCGTTTAAAGGCATTTAATGTATCTTAATACATTAAGCCATATCAAGCGTTAATGGTTTTCTACGGGAGGAAAAAGCTTAACGAGAGACTTTGCGCATTGTGTTTATATTCTGCTGTTCTGTGGCCACGGATTTGCGGGTCTTGTTTTTATCTCCTGCAGATGACGTTAGGACCCTGTATGTTATGCTATTAAATTAGTTTTAATCGTTTAACGACCACAGCGTCGTCTCCATTGGCAACACGCACCATTTGTGTGGACTGCAAGTGACTTGCAGGTAGCAGAGAGTGCAGGTGACGATTACGAGTGACATTGTAATTTAGTTTCTTTTTTTCTTGTTTTCACCACTTGATTACTGTTGTAAAATGTTGAGAGATTCAATTAAAAAAAAAATAAATAAATAAAATAAAAATAAAATCAACTGCAGGTGACGTCACTTCCGGAAGTGCGGTTGTCTGAGAGTGCAGGTGTCTGAGAGTGCAGGTGCAGATGTCTGCAGCCAGACCCTTCTCCAAATTTCTGAACGCTTCCCAGTTAGCAAATTTCCTTTGGCCCGGATCTGGCCCAAACCTACAGCAAAAGTGTGGCCCAGATTAGTTTTTGTTCGCCGGGCCAAAATCGGCCCATATGTTTTTAGCCAGAACTGAACCAAACCAGAGCCATAACTCCGCCTATCATGAGCCAAGTAATACATTTTTATGTGGCCCATATATGGGCCTTATGTTTCATTTTAGTAAGGCTGAGTTCTGTTAAGACCTCACTGCCCTAATGTGGCCCACATGCGGGGCCCACATGACTGCATATGTAAAATTGATATTATCTAGAGAGTAAATCACACACTCAACAACGTAAATGTAAACAAAATAATTTACTTTTGTCAGTGCAGGTTAAATGTGGTTTACAGTTACTCAGTATTGCGTTAGAATATTCTTATAAATATATGACACATATTTAACATTACAATTTGAGTTGGAATCATTTTTTAAGAATATAAAACAAACACACTTAATATTCTAACTAAAAACTATGAAATTGACCAATTTGTGTTGGAATCAATTTTTAAGAATATTCAACAGATATACTTTTAACATTCAAAAAGAAAATTATGAAATGGACAAATCTGAGTTGGAATCCATTTTCAAAAATATTCAACAGATATACATTTAGCATTAAAAATATATATTAAATGGACAAATTTGAGTCTGAACCAGTTTTTAAGAACAAATAACATTAAACTTGAGTGTTGAGAAGTGAAGTGTTGAGAAGAGAAGAGTTGCACTGTTGTTTATTCATTCTCTCTTTCCTCCCACCATCTCGTTCTCCAGACAGGTGCAGCCACTTTATACAGTTAATTTCAATGTCTTTATCCGAATCCCTTCCAGTCAGGGGATTCTGCCTGACAGCACCTACAGTGAAGAGAAATTTAATAATTATTATCAGTAGTACAAACTGAAAGGTGGACCTGCAGGATTACACTAAAAATCAAAATGCTCAACAGTGTGGGATAACCAAATACATGTAATCTGGATTATATAATCAAGTTGTTACATTTTCAAATACATTTTCAAACTATAATTGCTTTTTACTTATTACATATTATTCACACAATGGCAACAAATTATTAATGATTATCTCATGAATTCTTTTTCATCTTTAAAATTTTCTTTCCTACTGCTAATATAAAGTCTTCAAGTTTTGTGGACATTCACACAAACACCATTTACTAGGCTAAACTTGCCTCCTGGAATACAGCATTTGACTTGAAATACTATAAATTATTTAAATTTTCTAAGTATTTTCTCAACATTGCATCAAGTACTCATGAACGGCGGAGTTATGGCTCTGGTTTGGTTCAGTTCTGGCTAAAAACATATGGGCCATTTCTGGGCCGGCGAACAAATACTAATCTGGGCCACACTTTATCTGTAGATTACGGCCAGATCCGGGCCAAAGGAAATTTGCTAACTGGGACATCTATAGAAAGCTTGACATGTTGTGGATCATTTGAGTTTTTGAAAACCGCTTAAAACGATTAAAAAAAAGGGGACTATGAAATCTGTATTACTATGTTACATCAAAGCCCATTTTAAGAAATGTAAGATGATTTTTCTAATGGCTTCGACTGTTATTTTACGTCAAGACAGCCTGTATGCTTTAAACCACACCAAAGAGCAGTAAAAAAAAACACTGAAAACCTGAAAAACGCTTTATAAACGTTTTCACAAATCAATCTCTATCTAAAATAAGTGATTTTACATTAACCCTGATTGCGTGATTATTGGAATCGGTCGGAGGGCTACGCAAACACCACATTTAACAAAGAAAAATTATTTAACTCGACGCTTTCCCAATGAAACAAATACCTAAACATCTAATAACTACAAATGCTGACACATAATCATGAATATTTAAATAAAATTACTTTAAAATGCCAAAATATCCCTTACCTGAAGCACTTGTGTGACGGAAAATCTGTGAGGGAATTGCCGCCTTTCGTCAAATTGACGCAGTCGTCATAGCAACCGAGGTGTGGCCTGCCGGACATCAGCCAAACTTGATGTGTTTTCCAAGTGTAATCCAAACGTCAGCCAGAAGTCGATGTTTACCAATGTCAGCCATAGCTAAACCTTACTTGGTTCTAATGTGTTTGTTGTTATCTGGACCATATACCTCAAAAGGAGCTGTGAACCAAGCAATAATTTCCTGCAAATTCGAAAATTATGGCAAAACATATATGGTAACAATCTGGCCCATATCTGTTCAGCCATGCCATATCTAAGCCATATGTGCCAGCTATTGGCCACATTTGGCCCAAACGTTCTTGCTATCTGGGTTCTCCTCCTAGAGCTTTCAAGCTAGAACCACCAAACTCAGCCCAGCTAATCAGACTGATCTGACTCGGGTTGCTCTCCCTTTTCTAACTGAGCCAACCTATAGTTTTGATAAAATTAAAGATTAAAAATCATAAAAATCCCATAGACTTAAATTGACGGAATGTTCAAATGAGCAACACTATTCAAACTCCAACAAAAATGCTAGCAACCTGCTAATCATGCTAGAAACATGCTAACAACTTGATAATCATGCTAGAAACATACTAACAACTTGGTAATCATGTTAGAAACATGCTAGCAACCTGCTTATCATGCTAGAAACATGGTAACAACTTGATAATCATGTTAGAAACATGCTAGCAACCTGCTAATCATGCTAGAAACATGCTAACAACTTGATAATCATGTTAGAAACATGCTAGCAACATACTAGGAACTTGTTAATCAAGCTAGAAACATGTTAGTAACATGCTAATCATGCTAGAAACATGCTAACAACTTGATAATCATGTTAGAAACATGCTAGCAACATACTAGGTCATCATGTTAGAAACATGCTCAACAACAAAATGCTCAAGCAACACTATTCAAACTCCAACAAAATGCAGCAACTGGCTAATCATATTAGAAACGTACAAGAACCTGCTAATCATGCTAGAAATGTTAAACATGAAACATGGCAACATACTAGGAACTTGTTAAGCTCAATTTGATTCATGTTAGAAACATGTTAATAATTAGAAACATCTTAACAATGCTAGAAACATGCTAACAAATTGATAATCATGTTAGAAACATGCAACATACTAGAACTTGTTAATCAAGCTAGAAACATCTTAGTAACATGCCAATCATGCTGAAACATACTAACAACTTGATAATCTTGTTAGAAACATGGCAACATACTAAGGTAATTGTTAAAATGCTAGAAACATGCTTGAAACAACTTGCAATCATATATAATCATGTTAGAAACATGCTAGAAACATGCTAACAACTTGATGAACATTGACGGAATGTTCAAATAAGCAACACTATTCAAACTCCAACAAAAGAACTGGCTAATCATATTAGAAACGTGCAACCTGCTATCATGCTAGAAACATGCTAACAACTTGATAATCATGTTAAACATGCTGTATACTAGGAACTTGTTAAGCTAGTAACATGCTAATCATGCTAGAAACATGTTAACAACTTGATAATCATGTTAGAAACATGCTAAGAACCTGCTAATCATGCTAGAAACATGCTAACAAATTGATAATCATGTTAGAAACATCGCAACATACTAGAACTTGTTAATCAAGCTAGAAACATGAAACATTAGAAACATACTAACAACTTGATAATCTTGTTAGAAACATGCTAGTAACATGCAACAATCAACATGCTAGAACATCTAACAACTTGATAATCACAATACAGAACTTCAAGCTAGAAACATGTTAGAACATGCTTCATGCTATGCGCTCAATAGAAACATGCTAACAACTGATAATCATGTTAGAAACATGCTAGCAACATACTAGGAACTTGTTAATCAAGCTAGTAACATGCTAATCATGCTAGAAACAGACTAGCAACATGCTATTAACTTGCTAATAATGTTAGAATCATACTAACAACATGGGAATTATCTATCTATCTGTCTATCTATCTATCTATCTATCTATCTATCTATCTGTCTGTCTGTCTGTCTGGCAGACTGCATTCAAACTTTAATCTTTTAAAACTACTTTAAACTGAAAACTATTTCAAACTGAAAACTATTAAACTTAAAACTTTTTAAAACATTTCAAACTTTCTGGTCCAGCTTTCTCAAGCCAACTTTTTTTTTTTTTTTTATCTAGTTTATATTGTAACATTTTGTAACACTTTCATAACAATATTGTAACTCTTTCATTTCAGACCTGATGGAGGAAAATGAGGAGAGTGAAGAGCAGAAACATCATCATGGCAAAGCCAGTGAAAACCCAGTGAAAAAAAACAAGAAGAGCTTCATCTGCACTCAGTGTGGAAAGAGTTTGACATGCAAGATGAAGCTCAATGTTCATATGAGGATCCACACTGGAGAGAAACCGTTCACATGTGATCAGTGCGGGAAGAGTTTCAGACAATCAGGAATCCTTAAAATGCACATGAACATCCACACTGGAGAGAAACCATATGAATGTGATCAGTGTGGAAAAACATTTTCGTGGGCTTCAAACCTTAAGAATCACCTGACAGTTCATTCAAAAGAGAAACCATATTCATGTTCTTTATGTGGAAAGAGTTTTTCACGGCTGATTAATTTAAAAATACATCAGAAAACACACACTGGTGAAAAAGCTTATATGTGCTTTGAGTGTGAGAAGACTTTTATGACAGCTCAACATTTGAAACGGCACCAGAGGGTCCACACTGGAGAGAAACCTTACGTGTGTTCACACTGCGACAAGAGATTCAGTCATTCAGGAATCCTAAAAAATCATGAGAGGATCCACACCGGAGAGAAACCGTATCACTGCACCACATGTGGGAAGAGTTTCAGTCGTTCATCAATTTTACGCAAACATACAAAAAACAAACACTGTAAGTACATCATATATATCCAGCACTTTCAAGTCTGAGGTTTCAACCTTGCTAAATGTGACATAATATTGCATCAAGCACTAAAATCTGTCATAACCAGCCAGACTAAGAGACAGGACAAAGAAACATCATCTATACTTTTTTCAGTAAATAAAGTTCATCTTCAAGATCAGCAGTTTCATATGTGAGATTCAGATCAACTGAAAGTTGCACTGTTATGTAACATTATCATAATATCATAATTTTTATAAATTTAAAATATTATGTCAAAATTTATAATATTATGTCATTACACTTTATTATGACTTTCATAATAAAACTCATAAAAAAGGCCCCCTGAGGCAGATTGATGTGTTTTTGTAAGAAAAATGGATTTTAAATGACAACATGACTGACAACAGTTTATCTAATAACATGTTTGAAATATTCAAATAAAGCTTTGAAAAAGGTTTCATAAAATGGTAAATCTCACATTTCAGCCTTTAGATGAAAAAGGATTAAGTCAAAATGATGATTGATTAATAAATGATTATATGTAATTTATCTGCTCCATAAATAACTCTACATACCTTATCTATATTGTTTAAATAAGAATCCACATAAGCTTGTTTTTTATCAACCGGTCAAAATTTACAATAGGGCATGCAAATTCAATTTATTATTTGTTTTTTATTTTTATTTATTTATTTATTTAGGCCAGACAAAAACTGTGAGGTTTTAACAAAGGTGCTTAAGGAATTATACAAATTAATATATGAATGAACTAATTAAATGAATGTACCACTGAAGGTTCTGACTGTCTTCAGAAAAGATCCGACGGCATTTTGTTTTCATCTTTGCTCCATGTAATGCCTAATAAATTAGTGTTCCTAATCGCAACACTGCTTTGTCCATGGAGGTTACGGGAAGCAGCTGTATTTCAGCTTTTCCATAAGCACCACCTGGTGTCAGAGACTTTACAGAGACTGTGTGTGCAGTTTTCCGCCATGCGTTCAAACAAAACGAAACTACTCTGCGTGCTGTGCGCACATGAGACTGTCATTTAAACGTTGCTTTATGCTGGATAGTATTTGTTACCGCGAGTCATTCAAATCGCCGTAATTGAATACGGTTTTAATGATAATTAAAATATGAAATGGTAATACTAACCGTGGGAAATTTTTATCATGATTTATCATCAAACCAGTTACCGTACCATCCCTGCCACTGACAAAGAAATTATAACTCTATAATTTTAATGGTAGGTTTATTTGAACAATGAGAGACAGAATAACAACAAAAACGCATTTCAAAGTAGTTATAAATTGATTTGCATTTTAATAAGTGAAAAGTGTTTGATCCCCTATGAGTCAAATTTCTGGCTCCCAGGTGTCTTTTATATAGGTCTCTTTTAAAGGGAGTGCTCCTAATCTCAGTTTGTTAACTGTATAAAAGACACCTGTCCACTAAAGCAATCAATCAATCAGATTCCAAACTCTCCACCATGGCTAAGACCAAAGAGCTGTCCAAGGATGTCAGGGACAAGATTATAGACCTACATAAGGCTGGAATGGGCTACAAGACCATCGCCAAGCAGCTTGGTGAGAAGGTGACAACAACACAAAATAACACAGAATAACTGTCAATAACTGTCAATCTCCCTCGGTCTAGGAGGTTTTTGCCCATATTTTGTTTTGCGTGTTTTTTTTTTGTTTATTTGTTTTTTTTAGATCAAAGGCAAGTTCAGTCTTGGAGAGCTGCTGTCCTGCAGAGTTCAGCTCCAACCCCAAACACACCTGAACAAGCTAATCAATGTCTTTAGGATTACTGAACCCTGGAACCCTTCAATATTGCCTACCCCAATATTGATAATTGTACCTCATTTTATAAAATGCACCAAATTTATCATAATTTTGTGTATCCCTTGTTTGCTTTCACTTCACATTTCTGATTTCTCTTTTTAAGGATTTAATTGTATTGTAATTTTTTACTTTCATTTCAGACCTGATGGAGGAGAGTGAAGAGCCGAAACATCATCATGGCAAAACCAGAGAAAAAACTCACTCACAGACCGAAAGAGTTTCTTTACTGAAAAGAAAAAATGAGAAGAGTTTCACCTGCACTCACTGTGGAAAAAGTTTGACATACAAGGCGAGTCTCATTGCTCACATGAGGATCCACACTGGAGAGAAACCGTACATGTGTTCATACTGCAACAAGAGATTCAGTGAATCAGGACATCTGAAAAAACATGAGATGATTCACACTGGAGAGAAACCCTACATGTGTTCACACTGTGACAAGAGATTCATTCAGTCAGGACAACTGAAAAGACATGAGATGATTCACACTGGAGAGAAACCCTACATGTGTTCACACTGTGACAAGAGATTCACTGAATTAGGAACTATGAAAAGACATGAGAGGATCCACACTGGAGAGAAACCGTATCACTGCACTGCATGTGGGAAGAGTTTCAGTCGTTCATCTAATCTACTCACACATACAACAAAATATCACAGTGAGTACATCATAGATCCAGCACTTTCAAGTCTGAGGTTTCAACCTCACTAAACGTGACACTCTAATGCATCGAGTAATAAAATCTGTCCAACCAGCCAGCCTCAGAAAAAACATTCGTGACCAAAAAATGTTTGTCAACTAGAAAAATTAACTCTATAGCGACATGCATTGTGATAAATGTATGCACCATATAAAACATTCATTGTAAATTTGAATAATAGAAATATATAAGACAAACTAAAATATTTTGTCAATAAAATACAATTATTAACTAGAGAAACTACATTCATGTTCTTTGTGGACAGAGTTTTTAACAACTGCATCATTGAGCCAACTGTCAAAATTCAAATTTAAAATCCCAGAATCCCCTGAGACTAAGTCAAGAATTCCCTTCTATGTACTATTTCTAATCAATTCAAACTTCCATTCTAATATTTTTAATCTATTTATCTGTTTAGCCAAGCCTAGCAACTAGAATCATGCCAATAACTTGCTAATCATGCTAGTAACATGCTAATCACGCTAGTGACATGTTAATAACTTGCTAATCATGCTAAAAACATGCTATTAACATGCTAATCATGTTAGTGACATGTTACTAACTTGCTAATCATGCTAGCAACATGCTATTGACATGCTAATCATGCTAGAACCATGCTAGTAACTTGCTAATCGTGCTAGAATCATGTTATTAACATAAGGCTGGAATGGGCTACAAGATCATCGCCAAGCAGCTTGTTGAGAAGGTGACAACAGTTGGTGTGATTATACGCAAATGGAAGAAACACAAAATAACTGTCAATAACTGTCAATCTCCCTCGGTCTGGTAGGGTTTTGCCCATATTTTGTTTTGCGTGTTTTTTTTTTATTATTTATTTATTTATTTATTTTTTAGATCAAAGGCAAGTTCAGTCTTAGAGAGCTGCTGTCCTGCAGAGTTCAGCTCCAACCCCAAACACACCTGAACAAGCTAATCAATGTCTTCAGGATTACTGAACCCTGGAACCCTTCAGCATTGGAGCTGAAGTCTGTAGGGCCAAACTTGCCTACCTGTAACGAGGACGCTGAGGCAGAAGTAGAATCCATGTGCGGTTGTTTATTAAAGTAAGCAGAGTACAGAAAAACAGGCCAGGGGTCAATACCGGAAAGGCAGTCCAATAGCATACACAACACAATCGTAATCCAATCAGCAGAGAGTTTGAGCAGGCAGTGGGTCAAATACCGAAGAAACAGTCCAATAAAGCAAACAAAGCAGTGAGGGGAAATCCAGAGAGCAATGATACACAGGCAGATACAGGGTCAAACCTTGAAAGCAGTCCACACAGTCAAACAATCCAAATAGGGGTAATCCATAAACTCGATATCCAGAACAAAGCAAGACGGCAGCAGGTAATCAGACAGAGTAATAGTAAACGCTCGGTAAGGCAGGTGAAACTGGCAATACTTCGAACTGGGGAAGCACATGGTGATCGCTTAAGTAGTGCCAAACAGGAAGTGGAAGTAGAAGCAGCAGAGGGAGTGTACGGTCAGTACTCGGGTGAGGGCTCCCTCTGCTGGCGTGGCGTTACAGAATCCCCCCCCCAGGAGCGACTCCTGGAGCTCGACGTGGACGTCCCTGTGGTCGTGGTGCAGGTCGGTCGGGTCTGGCTCGATGAATTTCTTCGATGAGTGATAGGTCCAGGATGTCACGGGCGGCCACCCACGATCTCTCCTCAGGTCCATACCCCTCCCAGTCCACCAGGTACTGGAGCTGACCCCCTCGACGGCGCGAGTCCAGCAACTCTTTCACCTGATAGGCGGGAGTCCCGTCAATATCCAAGGGTGGTAGTGGTTCTGGGGCTTCATGGCCGGGGTCAGCGTCCGGGTGGACTGGTTTCAGGAGGGAGACATGGAAGGAGGGAGAGATACGATAGTTAGCAGGAAGCTCTAACTGATAGGTAACCTCATTAATTCTCCGTAGAATTTTGAAGGGACCTACGTACCTTGGGGAGAGCTTCCTGCTGAGCAGCCACAACTTGATGTCCGGAGTGGAGAGCCAGACCCGTTGCCCAGGTTGGTAGGAGGGGTGTGGGCGACGTCGTCTGTTGGCTTGCAGTTCCTGTGTCCTGACAGCCCGCTGGAGACGAACGTGAGTGCTGTCCCACACCCTCTCGCTACGCCTGATCCAGTCATCGACCGCAGGGACTGAGGATGGTTCGCCTGACCACGGGAACATCGGAGGTTGAAACCCCAGGACACACTGAAAGGGGGTGAGACCTGTAGACCAATGGGTTAGCGAATTATGGGCATATTCAGCCCATGGGAGGAATTTTGACCATCTATGTTGTTCACGGTTACAATACGTTCTCAGATAACGCCCAATCTCTTGCTTTAATCATTCCACCTGACCATTAGCCTGAGGGTGATATCCTGAGGTCAGACTCACATTGATGTCTAGTTGCTTACAGAATGCCCTCCAAACTTGAGAGGTGAATTGAGTGCCCCATCACTCACTATATCCTCGGGGAGGCCATAAATGCGGAATACGTTGTGGAACAGAGCAAGAGCGGTTTCCATGGCGGAGGGTAGGCTTTTCAGAGGTATGAGGCGACAAGACTTGGAGAAGCGATCAATAGTTACCAGTATGGTGGTGAATTCGTTGGAGGGTAGTAAGTCGGTGATGAAATCAATGGATAGATGTGACCATGGGCGTTGTGGGATGGGAAGTGGTTCGAGAAGGCCGGAGGGTAGTTCTTTGGGGGTCTTGGATTGAGCACAGAGAGAGCATGATTTTACAAATGATGTGACATCTTTGTTAATGGAGGGCCACCAGAATGTGTTTTGGATTAGTTTGAGGGTTCGAGAGATACCTGGATGTCCTGCACTTAGGGAGGAGTGGACCCACTGCATCACACGATTCCGTAGGTTGCTAGGTACATAGTGCTTGTTCTAAGGACAGGTGGTGGGTGGTGGCTCGTGTTGTTGCTCATGCTGAATCTCTTCCATGATATCCCAGGAGATTGGGGCAAGAATGACCGTAGGTGGAAGTATGGGTTCAGGAGGTTGTTGCTCGAGGGGAGGATCATGCCGTCGTGAGAGAGCATCGGCTTTACTATTTTTACTGCCTGGCCTGTAAGTGACTGTGAACTGGAACCGAGTGAAGAAGAGTGCCCAGCGGGCCTGCCTGGGGTTTAGACGTTTCGCTCCCTTGATATACTCTAAGTTCTTATGATCAGTAATAACTTGAAAGGGATGAGTTGCACCCTCAAGCTAATGTCGCCATTCTTCGATTGCTGCTTTCATTGACAGAAGTTCTTTATTCCCCACATCGTAGTTGCATTCGGCTTGGGTTAATTTCCTGGAAAAGAATGCACATGGAAACAATTTGCCTGGCTGACCGTGTCTTGCGTCAGGACTGCTCCTATCCCGCAATCCGAAGCGTCCACTTCCACAATAAACGGTAGGCTGGGATCGGGGTGTTTCAGGATGGGGGCCGAGGTGAATCTCTCCTTGAGGGAGGCAAAAGCTTGGCTGGCCCTTTCCGTCCATGCTAGTTTGGATGGTTTACCCTTTAGAAGTGAGGTTAATGGGGCCACAACCATGCTGTAATTCCGAATTAACCTCCGGTAGAAGTTCGCAAAACCCAGGAAACGTTGCAACTCTTTTATAGTGGTTGGTTGTGGCCATTCTGTGACTGCCTGGATTTTTGAAGCGTCCATCTTGACCCCTTGATGGCTGATATGGTATCCTAGGAATGAGGTTTGGTGAACGTGGAACTCACATTTCTCTGCCTTCACATACAATTGATTCTGGAGAAGTCTTGACAGGACGGTACGCACATGATCAACATGTTCTTCTCTTGTCTTTGAATAGACCAGAATATCGTCAATGTAGGCGATGACAGATTTGTTGAGAAGGTCCTTGAAGATTTCGTTGATGAAGGATTGAAACACCGCTGGGGAGTTGGCCATCCCATAGGGCATCACCCGGTACTCATAGTGCCCCCTAGTGGTGAGGAAGGCGGTCTTCCATTCAACTCCTTCACAAATTCGGATCAGGTTATAAGCACTTCTCAGGTCAAGTTTGGTATATATGGTGGCTTCACGTAGCTGTTCTAAGGCAGAGGGTACTAGGGGAAGGGGATAATGAAATTTAACCGTGACATTATTCAGACCTCTATAGTCGATGCAGGGTCTTAGTCCTCAGTCCTTCTTTTCAACGAAGAAGAAGCCTGCCGCCGCAGGGGAAGTAGAAGGTTGGATAAACCCTGAGTCTATAGCCTCGTTAATATACTCGTCCATGGCTTGAGTTTCTTTCTGTGAAAGGGGATAAACTTTACTCTTGGGAGGCATGGCATTCGGAAGGAGATCAATGGCACAATCCCAGGGACGGTGGGGTGGAAGCTGTGTGGCCTTGGTCTTGCTAAACACTTCCAATAAGTCATTATAGCAGGATGGGATGGTAACGGTCTTGTGGGTGATGGGACTTTCAACAGTTGTGGTGTAACAGGGTTGGGGTTTGACTGAGAAGCAGTTTTTTTGGCAGAAAGTAGACCAATGTGTCAGCTCACCATGATACCAGGAGATGTTCAGGTCGTGAATCGAGAGCCAGGGAAATCCTAGTATAGCCTCGTGCTTAGGAGAGTCGACGACGTAGAAGGAAATTGATTCGTGGTGTAGCAGGCCAACCTTGAGTGTGAGTGTTTTCGTCTGATGAGTGATCCCATCTCCGATGAGGGTGTCGTCGATGGTTTTGATCTTTATAGGAGGTATGCAAGGTTGAACGGGGATCTGGTATTTCTCCACCACGGCACGGTCGATGATATTCAGCGCTGCTCCCGAATCTATCATGGTGGTTAATTCGAGAGACAGAGTATCATTTTCCAAGACAATGGGTAGAGTGAAAGAACGGTTATTGAGAAGGGCAAAATGACGAACGAACCCCTTACATAACTCAGCAGTACCGTCAAATTTGTCAGGTAAAGCAAAGCTTACCGTCCTAGACGAGGGAGGAGGTAGCGACCGGATGTACTGTGTCAGGTGTTCGTTGATGGACTGGAGTTTGCTGAGTTGTTCCTGGTAGCTCTTCAGTATTTCGCTTTGATAAGCGAATGCCGCCTGGAGGTTAGTAACTTCCGCTGGATTCATAGTGGGCGAAGTATTCTGTAACGAAGACGCTGAGGCAGAAGTAGAATCCATGTGCGGTTGTTTATTAAAGTAAGCAGAGTACAGAAAAACAGGCAAGGGGTCAATACCGGAAAGGCAGTCCAATAGCATACACAACACAATCGTAATCCAATCAGCAGAGAGTTTGAGCAGGCAGTGGGTCAAATACCGAAGAAACAGTCCAATAAAGCAAACAAAGCAGTGAGGGGAAATCCAGAGAGCAATAATACACAGGCAGATACGGGGTCAAACCTTGAAAGCAGTCCACACAGTCAAACAATCCAAATAGGGGTAATCCGTAAACTCGATATCCAGAACAAAGCAAGACGGCAGCAGGTAATCAGACAGAGTAATAGTAAACGCTCGGTAAGGCAGGTGAAACTGGCAATACTTCGCACTGGAGAAGCACATGGTGATCGCTTAAGTAGTGCCAAACAGGAAGTGGAAGTAGAAGCAGCAGAGGGAGCGTACGGTCAGTACTCAGGTGAGGGCTCCCTCTGCTGGCGTGGCGTTACACTACCCCAATATTGATAATTGTAATGACCACTTGCCCCTTGTTGTTTTATTTTAAGGCATCACTAGAGGGCGCAAGGGAACTTAAGGTTAGAGCTGCGGTACAAGAGAAGAAAGGTCTCATGTGTGTTGTATAGTGCTCGCTTCAGAGCAGCATTTAAAGTTTATTATATCGGGAAATTGTGTTTAGCCCCCCTTTTTTCTTGGCAATAGCGGGACGAGGTACGTTAAATTTATAATGTATTTCATGCTGTTGTGTTTACTTCTTATTTTGTGGAAAAGTAATCCTGTTTGAGTGCATCACACTGTTTAATGCTGTTAAGTTTATATTGTCACATATTGCATACGTACTGCTGGAGTTTAATTTCTGTTATGTTTCTTTTGTATAGTTTTACGGTGATAAAGGATGCAGTATGGATAAGGTTGAACGTGGTGCATTGAAGTGCTGTGATGTAAAGGAGTAAAATAATCACGGCATTATTTAAGTTTATTGCACCAAAGCTTAATAAAACTGCAAACACCCGTCAAGACTCTCTGCTTTATATCTTGGACGTGCCAAAGGGGCCGCTACAATAATTGTACCTCATTTTATAAAATGCACCAAAATTATCGTAATTTTGTGTATCCCTTGTTTGCTTTCACTTCACATTTCTGATTTCTCTTTTTAAGGATTTAATTGTATTGTAATTTTTTTACTTTAATTTCAAAGCTGATGGAGGAGAGTGAAGAGCCGAAACAGCATCATGGCAAAACTAGAGAAAAAACTCACTCACAGACCGAAAGAGTTTCTTTACTGAAAAGAAAAAATGAGAAGAGTTACACCTGCACTCACTGTGGAAAGAGTTTGACATGCAAGAAGAATCTCAATCTTCATATGAGGATCCACACTGGAGAGAAGTGCGGGAAGAGTTTCACCTCATCAGTACACCTTAAGAAACACATAAACATCCACACTGGAGAGAAACCACATACATGTGATCAATGTGGAAAATAATTTTTGTGGGCTGCAAGCCTGAAAGATCACTTGACAGTTCATTCAAAGGAGAAACCATATTCATGTTCTTTATGTGGAAAGAGTTTTTCACGGCTGATTCATTTAAAACTACATCAGAAAATACACTCTGGTGAAAAAGCTTATATGTGCTTTGAGTGCGAGAAGGCTTTTATTACAGCTCAACAATTGAAACAGCACCAGAGGGTCCACACTGGAGAGAAACCCTACATGTGTTCATACTGTGACAAGAGATTCACTGACTCAGGAACTCTGAAAAGACATGAGATGATCCACACTGGAGAGAAACAGTATCACTGCACTGCATGTGGGAAGAGTTTCAGATATTCATTTAATCTACTCACAC
>VONZ01002605.1:0-44481 GCA_012976165.1 Labeo catla
ATTCATGCAAATATTGATATGCCACTGATCTTACTAGCCGATCTTTTCTGTCCCCTAGTGGACAAACTCTGTTACAGCTTTTTCTTCCTAACTATTTTAACATGTAACGCATAAACAATGTATTTATATATACACATTTGAATGTGAGTGATACAATCTTAATAAATAATATAAAGGCAAACTTATGTGAAGTGTGTGTTGCTTCATATTGTATGTACCCAATCAAACCTTAAAAATCACAGTAAAAATAATAATACATATACATATATATATATATATATATATATACACGCAACAGAAATAATGGTTGGTGGAGATTGGCAGCGCGGCGGCTGGGAAACGCCGTCTCCGAAACAAATAAAACTACCATAAGAACCCAAACAACTACAGCCACTATCGCAAAAGAGAAGTGTTTATTACAGATTTCAAAACAAAGACAGAACAAAAGGGCGTTGACTTCAGAAGGGGGCAAGGCCAAAATAACAAACATAACAAAACTACCTGTTTGATAAAACAACTACTTAAGCTTCAAAAAAAAAGAAAACAAAATACAGCTGATTAAGCTAACTCCCTAGCTAACCAAAAACAGGAGAAAATATAGGCTAGAAAACAAAAAGGCACCCACCTTCCTACTAACCCAAAGATGAACTAAATTAAAATATTTACAATAAAGTGCTTCTCTTTAGGCAAAAGTCTCAATCATAGATGGGATCAGAGAGACAATAAGCAGAGGCAGTACTTCAACAATCTCAACACAGTTAAGAGAAAAATACACCAAGCCAAGGCTTCACAAGTTTGCCCAGAGAGGACAGGACCTCAGCCACCGCACACTTCCAGCCACCACCAACTACTGGTCTGAAGGAAGCTGTAGTTTAAATACTCTCTCCTCTCCCACCATCCAATCACTGGAGAGCTTTAATTAAGCACAGGGAGACACTGGTTCTGCAGAGAGAGTGAGAAGAGAGGGGGAGAGAGAGAGAAAACAACAACAAAAAAAAACAAACAAAGCACAACACACAAAGGAACCTCACGGCTCCAGACGTAACAATATATATATATATATATATAGTTATTTTAGTCATAATAACAAACGACTAGGGATGATATGTGACAGACAATCAGATGTTGTTCAACTAGCTGAACATGATAATGGAAGAAAAGTACATAATAATAATAATAACAATGGTTTTATGGTCAGGTGAATGATGCATGTTTTTGAAACTGAATTACAGTTCAAGAAAAGTGCAATCTAGACCTTTTTAAAATTGTGATTCAATCTGCTGCATATTCCTCCCCTGCCAAAAAAATGGCTTTGTAGATGCACTTCATCTTTTTGAGCACCAGATGGCAGTAGAAGTGTAGAAAAGCTTAAGGAAAGACCCACATGCACACACTTTTGTGTTAAAGGCCTCATTGCTTTTGTAAATCGTGAATAAAACGCTTATGATTCAAAAAAGTGAACACAGTTGCTTCTATATCTATAATTTTAGGTTTATGAGTTTCAGATATGCAGGGAATAGAAAGCAAGCCCTTTAACAATATACACAAATTGTTGTAAAGGCTCCTTTAAGAGAGAGCTTTTATTCTGACATCATATGTCACACTCCAAACTGAGCAGTCTCGTTAGCTACGCCGCTGTTGCCAGCTGAAGTTTATATCGGTTGAGTCGATCGCTGAAAGGACATTTATGCCAGTTCATTCACGTTATTTCCTGCAGCTGTTACTTTGAGGTGTTAGTGATTGACCTGCAAACTAATCCCTCTACTGGCTGGGATTGATAATTCTATATTAATACAACGTTTCAACCAAGCACCTGTCTCTTCATCCTTTTTACCGTTGTGCTCTAACCAGCACCCAGGGGGTTCACTCGTCTTATTACAAATACGAACCTGACAGTCAAGAGTCTCTCCAACAGCGTGGTCCTTCGAGCCGGATGAGTGTTCCTTTCTGATATGATGGACTCTGATGAGGAGATTGTTGGTGGTGCTCGCCCTAAACGCCTTACCCGTCCTCCAGCCTATTTAGAACAGTATGAGTTCCAGTTTCCCCGAGGAAGACCTGTCTCCGAGCCTGGTGTAACCCACACAGTAAAGACACCTATTTCACCCTGGTCCCTGTCCTTTCAGCCATGTGTCGCCCTCCCTGGTGGTGACCGTGACCATCCTGATGGGTCGCAGATCCTGTCACCGAGTTATCAGCTTACTGAGCCTGCTGTGTGCCCTCAGCAGGTCCCTTCCTCACATTCAGCAGCTGATTCAATTGCCTTTGCCCATCTCAGTGAGCTACAGCAACTGCGTCATGAACGTGCAGCCTTCGAAGCTGACTTGAGAGAGTTGAGAGCTGTTCGTGCAGAGGTTCAAGAGTTGGTTCAGGCAGCACGGTCTCTTCGAGCCGACCTGAGTCAAGCCAGAGTTCAGCCTCTCTCACCAGTGCAGCCCTCAGCTATGCAGTTGTCCAGTACTCCAGTAAAGCCCAGTGTATTCACTCCTGGGGCTGATGGTGATCCATTTCCAGATCTTCCTCCGCCGCCTTGGCCTGAGCCTGACGCAGCATTAGCTAGAGACCTAGGTGCCCTTGAGTTGTCTGATGCCGCTACTTCCTATCGGCCTGTGGTCCCTGGGTCTCAGCAGCATCCCCTGGTGCTCCCTATCCCTCAGTCATGCCCTCCAGAGCGTAGCGTTCCTGATGCTGGAGAGTTCCCTCCACCTCCTACTCCTCAAGACCTCAGAAAGTTGCTCGCCTCTAGTGCCATGCCCTTGCCTGCACATCGCCAGTCGGCGCCTGCCTATCCTAGTATTCCAGCCTCGCTTCCTCAGTCAGAGCCTCGGGTGTGCCCTGTAATCCCTCCCTCTGAGACTGTGTATCGTGGTCCACCTCCTACGATCCCTAAGTTTACTCGTCCAGATCCTAGTGAGTTCGCTCGCCTTCGCATAGCTCTGGAGAACCTGCTTCCCCCGGATGGCACTGAGCTGTTTAAGTACCAGATCCTAGTTGACCACCTTAAGCTCGAGGACGCTAAGATGATAGCTGATGCTAACTTGAACTCCCCAACCCCCTTCACGGATACTATGTCAGCACTTCGTGAAAAATATGGCCAGCCACACCAGTTAGCCTTGAGGAGGATAGCTAGTGTCCTCTATAGTCCGGACGTTAGACGAGGCGATATCCCAGCCTTCCAGAGATTCGCTCTCCAGGTCCAGTCCCTAGTCGGCCTGTTGAGAACCTTAGGACACGATGGGGAGCTGGAGTTGAGTTGTGGTTCCCACGTTGCACGCCTGCTAAATAAGCTCCCTCCGGAGCAGAGAGCGGAGTTTCGCCGCCACATGTTTCGTCAACCCGGTTCTACCTTTAACCTCGTTGATTTTTCTAACTGGCTTCGTTACGAGACCTCGTGTCAGAGTTACGATGCAGAGTTGATGCCTAAGAGCTCGTATGCTGGCAAGAGATCTGTTGCTATCCTGCATGGAGTTGGAACCTCTTCAGCCCCATCCTCATCCTGGTCCCCTCCCACAGTTGAGTCTGCTATGCCTCGTAAAGGTTCAGTTCAGCCAGCTAAGCCTGCTAACACAAAGCGTTATTGTCCTTTTTGCACTGCGTCTGAACATTACTTGAGTCAGTGTACTTCCTTCGCCCAGCTTACCCCTGATAAGGTTAAGACCTGGATCCGTAGTCACAATCGCTGTTGGCGTTGTGCCAGATCTCACCATGCTGCCCAATGTGACCTAAAAAAGCCCTGCAGTCTTTGCCGAGGCCTACATCTTCGTCCCCTTCACGATGTGAACATCAGTCCTTCCCCTAATGAAGATTCTGCTACAGTGGAGAAGAGTTGCTTTACGAGCTCCTTCTCGGATAGGTTCTACTTGGATAAACCATCCGTCAGCGGCCGTGTGATGCTTAAGGTGGTTCCAGTGCACCTGAGTTATGAGGATCGTACCCTGGATACCTTCGCTCTCATGGATGACGGGTCTGAGAGAACGATCCTGCTTTCTGCTGCCGTTGAAGCCCTGGGCATTCAGGGTGTTCCTGAAGACCTTCCGTTACGGACAGTCAGAGACGATGTTCAGGTTATCTGTGGTCGTTCCATTGACTTCCAGATTTCTCCCGTCTACCGACCGCAGATCCGCTATCAGATCAGTCATGCCTTTACTGCTGCCCGCCTTAACCTATCACGCCAGTCCTATCCCGTGGAACAGTTACGGCGGAAGTACAGACACCTGAGGGGCCTTCCTATCCGTTCCCTGACTGATGTCCAGCCCTTACTCCTCATTGGTTCCGACCAGCCTCACCTTATCACTCCTACGGAGCCTGTTCGATGGGGCGGCCCAGGAGCACCAGTGGCTGTCCGTACCCGCCTGGGATGGACACTTCAGGGTCCTGTTTCTTCTATGGGTTGTCCTGCCACCCCTCGCCAGTGCCTGCTTACCTCTTTGATGCCTGCCCAAAGTGAGCTCCTTCACCACGTCCAGAAATTGTGGCAGTTGGATACAGTTCCTTACAGTGAGGGTAAAGAAGTTACTCGTTCTAAGCAAGACCAGGAGGCCCTTCAACTGCTTGACCGCAAGACCCTTACCTTAGAGATTGAAGGTGTCCATCGCCTGGCCACTCCTCTTCTTACTCATAAGGACATGCCTTTGTTAAAGGCACCAAGAGAGTCTGTCCTGTCTAATCTCCGCAGCGTGGAGCGACGTCTGCTGAAAGACCCGGAAAGGGCAGAGACTTACCAAGCCGAGATGCGTAGACTCCTTGAGGCTGGAGCTGTCCGTGTCGTGCCTGATCCTGTTATTGATACCCCTGAGTGTTGGTATATTCCTCACCACATGGTGAGCCACAATGGGAAGTCCCGTCTCGTCTTCAATTGTTCCCATCAATACCGAGGTCAGAGCCTTAACAGGTACCTTTTGCCTGGACCAACCCTTGGTGCCTCATTGTTAGGTGTCCTCCTACGTTTCCGGGAGCATCCCGTAGCCGTGAGCGGAGATATCAAGGCAATGTTCCACCAGGTTCTCCTCCTGCCTGAAGATCGTCCTCTGCTCCGCTTCCTATGGCGAGACCTGCACATGGATGAGGCTCCTCAGACTTTAGAATGGTTAGTCCTACCCTTCGGTACCACTTCCAGTCCTTGTTGTGCGATCTATGCACTCCAGCGCCATACTCGTCAGCACCCCTTGACAGATGAGGAGATCCGCTTTTCTGTAGAAAGATGTTTCTACGTGGACAATTGCCTTCAGAGCCTCCCTACGGCTGAGGCAGCCAAGAATCTGATTGATCGCCTGCGTACTGTCCTGTCGGAGGCTGGATTTGAGATCCGGCAGTGGGCCTCGAATGATCCCACGGTATTGAGTCACCTACCTCCTGAGGCTCGAGCAACTAGTGTGGAGTTGTGGCTGACCCAGGAGAAGACCGACGTCCCTGAATCCACATTGGGGTTGTGTTGGAATTGGCAGTCTGATTCCTTGTCCTATAAACATAGGCCTGTGATCTACAAGACCCCCACCTTGAGGAATATTTACCGGGTCCTTGCTACACAGTACGACCCTCTGGGACTGCTCCTACCTTACACCACCCGCGCAAAGGTGATCGTCAAACACCTATGGAACAAACAGAGGGAGTGGGATGATCCTAACCTCCCTCCGGACCTTCTCCATTCCTGGATGCAGTGGGAGGAAGAGCTTCACTGTCTCCCTAATGTCTCCTTTCCTCGACCTTACGTTCCCCCTGCAGTTGGGATTGAAGGGGTTACTCGCGAGGTCCACATCTTCTCAGATGCCTCGGAGCAAGCCTACGGAGCCGTAGCTTATCTGCGTACCGTTGACCCAGCCGGTCAGACCTGCCTCTCCTTCCTCATTGCTCGTTCCCGTGTTACCCCTAAGAGAGTACATTCTATTCCCCGATTGGAGCTCTGTGGGAGCTTAGTTGCGGCCCAGCTCGCGAAGTTGTTGGCGAACGAGTTGACCTTTCCTATCCATTCTACTGTGCTTTGGACAGATTCCACTACGGTTCTTCAGTGGCTGAAGTCTGAGTCTTGCCGTTACCGAGTCTTCGTTGGCAATAGGATCGCAGAGATCCAGGAACTTACAGATCAGTGCTCGTGGCGTTATGTTGGTTCTGCAGATAACCCTGCCGATGACCTCACAAAGGGGAAATCTCTTTCCTACCTTGCCTCCCCGAATCGATGGAGCCAAGGACCCCCTTTCCTCCTTCTTGACCCTCAAGAATGGCCGGTCCTATCTACTCCTGAGCCTAGTGATGATCCGACTGAGTGGCGGAAGTCTACCTTCTGTGGAATTGTTGCCTCACCTACCACCTCTAGCCACCCTGATAGATGGAGTCACTTGACCTGGTTAGACCTACTGGATGCCACTGCACGCAACCTGCGAGGTGACCCAAATTCTGACACGGTTCCTGAAGCTGCCGATTATCGTCAAGCGGAAGTCCATGTCCTTAAACACGTCCAACAGGAATCTTTCCCTGAAGATTACCACCTGTTAGAATCCAGAAAGACCTAATACCTAAGACCTGAAACCTAATAGCCGTCTAGTGGCCTTGGCCCCTGAAATGGATCCTTCTAATGGCTTGATTAGAGTGGGTGGTCGTTTGAGGAGGGTGGCGGACCTTGCAGATTCCATTCTCCATCCAATCGTCCTAGACGGTAGGCATCCAGTTGCTCACCTGATCATCCGCCATTATGACAACCAATTGCATCATCCCGGATCAGAGCGGCTGTTTGCTGAGATACGAAGGCATTATTGGATCCTGCGAGGTCGGGAAGCGGTTAGGCGGTTTCAGCATACCTGTCCGGAATGTCGCCGATGGAGAGGCAAGCCTTCAGTGCCTCTGATGTCTGATCTTCCCTGTGCCCGTCTTCAGCTTTACAAGCCTGCCTTCCATTCATGTGGGATGGATTGCTTTGGTCCGTTCCTAATCAAGATTGGCAGGCGTACAGAGAAGCGCTGGGGTGTTCTCTTCAAGTGTCTCACTACGAGAGCTGTGCACTTAGACTTACTCCCTAGCCTAAGTACTGATTCCTTTCTTATGGCCCTACGGAGGTTCATCGCTAGGAGAGGCACGCCAGCGCAGTTATGGTCAGATCAAGGGACCAACTTCCGTGGAGGTGAGCGGGAGTTGCGAGAAGCATATGCCGCCTTAGCTCCTGATTTGCAGCGTCATCTTGTACGCCAGAAGATCCAGTTCTGCTTCAATCCCCCAGCAGCCCCTCACTTTGGGGGAGTCTGGGAGAGGGAGGTGAGATCCGTCAAGTCAGCCTTGTACACCGTTTTGGGGTCCCAGTCGGTTCCTGAAGAGGTCCTGATGACAGTTTTGTTGGAAGTCGAGGCTATCCTTAACTCAAAACCCTTGGGTTACGTATCCTCCGACGTGGCCGATGCAGACCCAGTGACCCCCAGTAGTCTCCTCATGGGGCGGCCTGATGGATCTTTGCCCCAGGTCATCTACCCGGAATCAGAGATGTTAAGTCGTCGAAGATGGAGACATTCCCAGATCCTGGCCGATCGATTCTGGTCTCGATTCATCCGTGATTACCTTCCCAGTTTGCAGACCAGGCAGAAATGGCAAGCCTCACCTCCTGACCTCCAAAAGCATACCTACGTCATGATTGTCGACCCTCAGTTGCCCCGAGGTTTATGGCCTGTAGGTAAAGTTATTCAGACCCATGTCAGTCCTGATGGTCATGTCAGATCAGCAGATGTGCAGATCAAGAATCAGATCTATACCCGTCCAGTGGCCCGCCTGGTTGTCCTACCAACCTTGCCTTCTGATGATCCTGGAGCCTCTAACCCGCCAGGATAGAGTCGCCTTTCCGGAATACAAAGATGCTTCTCATCTTTGGGGGCGGCTGTTGTAAAGGCTCCTTTAAGAGAGAGCTTTTATTCTGACATCATATGTCACACTCCAAACTGAGCAGTCTCGTTAGCTACGCCGCTGTTGCCAGCTGAAGTTTATATCGGTTGAGTCGATCGCTGAAAGGACATTTATGCCAGTTCATTCACGTTATTTCCTGCAGCTGTTACTTTGAGGTGTTAGTGATTGACCTGCAAACTAATCCCTCTACTGGCTGGGATTGATAATTCTATATTAATACAACGTTTCAACCAAGCACCTGTCTCTTCATCCTTTTTACCGTTGTGCTCTAACCAGCACCCAGGGGGTTCACTCGTCTTATTACAAATACGAACCTGACAGTCAAGAGTCTCTCCAACACAAATAGTACAATCAATGACAGACATGCTCATAAATACAAAATGCTTGTCTAAAAGATAAAACCACATTTCATTCCAGATCTACAGTAACTCTGACCACTGCAGGTTTTATTTTGACTCACAACACATTTAGTTAGCACATTTAACACTTTAAACAAATAAAAATTAAATAAAATTATATTCCTCAAGTTCTATTTATTATTCTTGCTGACCCTAAATACTATAGGAGATTCCAACACTTATCATCTGCAGATTTGTTAAGAATATTACTGATATTTTCCTCTCCATTCTCTCTTAGCGCATTCTTTAAAAATTTCTCTCTCTGAGTCATATTTCTGGCAATGCAATACAACATGGTCCACTGTTTTTACTTCTCCACAATATTCACACTTTCCATTATTATGCTTTCCAATCATTTATAGAGAACTGTTTAGACCAGTGTGACCATTCCTTATATTTGTAACGAGGGAGACGTGAAGCGGGCAGATCCATCATAACTTTATTGAATCATAGCAAAGACATGGTCAGATGTAGGCAGGGTCGAACAACGTCAAACAGGTATGTTAGGACAAAACACAAGAAAAATCTGTGATAGGCGAGGGTCGGTGAACAGCGAACATAATCCAAAGAGCTAGGCACAAGGGTATTCTGACCAGACAGGCTAGATATCCAAAGGGCAGGCAGCGAGACAGATTAAACGATAAAACAAGGCGTAGATACAATGACAAGATACAGGAACAAGGCTAGATTATATTCACAAACTGACAAGGAAGCTCTGTAAAGTTGCTAAACACAATACAATACTTGGTGAATCATTGGAGGAAGTCCAAGGCTTATATAGGGTCTCTGATTGGGTGCAGATGACCAGCGCAATGGCTGATGGGGAACGTAGTCCGGGGTGTGGTGCAACAGTCTGTGTAATGTAAATGGCAAGCCGACCTCTGGTGTCAAGCGGACAGAAGAGCAAAGGCCAGATTCGTGACAATATTCTTGTTATAACCTTCTCCTCTTTTCCATTTTGTCCTCCAGATCATATCTTCCCAACTAATGGATTATTTTTAACCATTGTGTGGTGTTCATATTTTTGTTACTTAGCCAGTGTTCATGGGTCTGGTGGACACGTTGCATTTTTTTGGTTTTTAATTCAACACAATTAAAAAAATTATGTTAAAATACTCAACAGATGTTTACTTCATCCCAAACATATGCAATATAAACAGCTGAAACTTGCCCTTTTCCTTTGTTAGATCACATTTATGAAGTAAAGTGATACAGCCTTGTACAGGAATGGCAGGGGCAGAAGCACAACTCACACTTACACTCACACTCTCTCAGACTCTCTCTCACACACACACGTTTGTTTTTGTGAATTGTGGGGACTTTCTATAGACTTCTATAGTATTTATACTGACCAAACGATATTGTCTATTCCCTAACTCAACCCTAACCCTAAACCCACCCCTTACAGAAAACATCTTTGTATCGTTACACTTTCAGATAAACACCATTTACTATTTAAAATAATTTTTTAACATTGTGGGGACCACAGGCCGGCCCTTTTAAATGTCAAAAATTTCAGGTTTCAGGGGTGAGGGGTACAGTGGGCAGTCAGTGAACATTTGTTCTGATATATGTTCTTCACAGAAAACGAGCCAAGGCCAATGAGTATGAGCTTGAAAAAATAATTTTGCATATCATTTTTCTTTTGACAAAAAGTGAAAACGGGTCCCACAGACCCGAACACCATACAAGGGTTAAACAAATATCTCCCTTTACATTTTTTGTTCCATTGATTTTGCCACATTTTCTTGATCTGTCCCTTAATCACCACATTTGCTTCTGATTTACTAATATTTATATGCACATATTGCTGTTTTATCTGCCTTTTCATTCCCATCAATTCCAACATGTGGAGGGTCCCACACAAACAACAGACTAATGTATTTGGTGAATTCTGAATAATGATTGTAATATTTCATACAATAAATCCTCTCTGCTCCTGGAGTTGCAAACTTTTAAACTCATTAATGCTGCACATGAATCTGATGCAGTTACCACTCTCTAGCCTGATCTCCTCTACCCACTGCAAGGCAATATTCATGGCCATCATTTCACATGCACACATAGATATATCATCAGTATACATCGGTGTATAAATAGCTGCTCTACCTGTTTTAGGATCTTCAGTACCATCTGTATAAACCTGTAAATAGCTGTAATAATTCCTTCTGATGTATGAATTAAAATTCTTACAATTTCCCCCATGTTCATCTCTCATCAATTCAAGAAGACTAAAATCTCTGGCTGTGGTAATAACCAATATAGCTGGCAGAACTTAGAGTTAAAGAGTAATTCCTTTCTATTATACCCATTCTCTTGCCTTTTTCCCAACAACTCACACTTCTTAAATTTTGAATGACTATCCTTTCCAATTCTTCGCCATATACATACAGTTTGACATCTGCTTCAATTTTCTTCCTTGTAAAGAAAAATGTTTTTTTTTTTTTTTTTAAACAGAAAATTTAAATCCCCATTCCAAGGACCACTGCTCTACTTTTTTTGATTGTTTCCTGAAAATGTTTCACAACATATTTAACATTCCTACCTCTTTTTCACAGTGCCCCATCATATGCAAACAAAGACATCCCTATATGTTGCTCAATATTATTAAATACATTATCAAACATTACTGAAAACAAAGAACGTATGACGCTTCCTTGTGGCGTTCCATTAAACTTGCTGAAAAAGTTTTTCTGACTATCACCTCTATCGAGCATCCATTCATTAATTCCTTCACCCATCTTAACATTTTTCCTGGTATTTTGGTATTAATAATCCCTCTTTCCATAGTAAATCATAAACTTTTTCCACATCAAATATACTGCTGTCACTTCCTCCTTATTCACTTGTGCCTTCCTCACCTCTCATTCTAAGCATAATATCGGATCCATTGTTCCTCTCCCTTTTCTAAATCCACTTGGATATTTTCATCTAAGATTCTTTATTTCCAAATAATATGTTAATCCTTCTGTGATCATATGTTCCATTATTTTGCACATGTGGGATGTCAATGCTAGTTATATTATACGGAATGATGGGATCTTTTCCTATTTTTCTAATGTGTATTACAACTGCTTTTTCCAACTTTCCAACATTAAATCTCTTGTCTTTGGTCTCTATGCTGGTAGGTGTTAGTTTAAATAAATCAATAGGTAATTTATTTTGAAATAGGTAGAGGTAGTGGACAACATGTTAGGAAGAAAATAAAAGCACATTACCAACAGCCTTTGCCTCAGTAAGCTCCTAATTACTGCTTATTAATTGGTAGTAAGGTAGGCCTAGTTGTTAGGTATTGGGTAGAATTAAGGATAATAAACTGCCAATATGCTATTAATATGCTAATAAGCAACTAGTTAATTGTGAGAATCAGTCCCTATACTAAAGTGTTACTCAGATTTTTAACAGAACTGTATTACTCTGCTAAAACTGCGAGAAAGCACATTTATAACTTACCAACGAGACACAAAGCACAAACAAAACACAACAAAAGCACAAACCATAATCCTTGACAGTTTGCCAACCGCTCTAATTTAATAACACAGCAAATATCTGAAAACACACTGTTGGACCAAGTACAGATGATGGACTGTGACATCAACAAAAAACTATTGTGGTTTGTCAGCACTTCCTAGTATGAATTTTTTTTTATAAATGATTGCTAGCATTTGAGCCTATTTACTGACATATAGAATCAATTATATCAACATTACAATAAATGTACTGTATGTGTGTCAAAAGCAGACAATTTCTATGAAATTAAAAATATTATATCCTAGGGTTTTTCTGTGTCCACAAACTGGCCCTGCATGGGTGTCACACATTGAGACACTCACTTTTCTCCACCTACTGGTGAAAATAAATGGGAATGTAGGTCTACACATGGATTGTGTACTGAAACATAATGTGTTTCCATATTCAGTCACAAGAGGGAGCTAAAGCAGCATCATCCATAACAGGAGAGTCATATGTTGCTGTAAAACATCACCAAAAAAAGCATCCAAATAAAGAAACAACAAATACTGTATAACAAAATAAAACACTTTCAATTAATATGTTGTTTGCAAATACTTTAACTTCACCAGAATATACAAATAAGTTTGATTTGGGCTTCAGATGAGGAGGTTGTGCCTCTTTTTCCCAGAGTGTAATTACAACATCTACCAGCAGGAGTGAACATGAGAGCAAAACAATATGGAAATAATAATAATAATAATAATAATAATAATAATGAATCCATCTCTGGAAACAAAGAGGAATTGAATCACCATCACTATGATTGACATTCAAGACATTTAATCACAGTTCTACTATATAATTAGATCTCTAAATAATTTCTGATTATACACAAATTGCTGAACAATATACTGAACATTTTTCACAGAAGCTTTTAGTGATGATTATCAGAACAAATCTGAATCAAAAACACGATCAGACTGTGATCTCATACCTACATTAGAAATGTTTTGTTTAACACAGTACAAACAAAGTCTGTCTATTCTATAATCTTCACATATGTTGAATATCATTGTTCAGTACTAAAATCAAACTTCCTGATGCACTTGTCAGTTTCTGCTCTGATCTCTCACACACATTCACGTGCATAAAAGCAGAAGTAACTTAAGTTTGCTTGACACTTTTGTCTCCTGAGAGCTTCAATTTTATGAAAGATTTAAGATTTTAAGATTTCTCCATTCAAATAGACTGGACTTGGTCATGGATGCCCAAAATATCTGCCCAGATGCTTTTCAAATATTGCAGCAGAGTGAGCAGATTTTCCTTGAAATGGACTTGGATTGATATTGATTAATATATAAACAATTCAAATAAGTTATTATTAAATAAAGTTCCATACATCAGTGTTTAAAGGCCTGACATATCAGTGAGAGCAAGTAAAAATGTCATGTGTTTCCATATTCAGTCACAAGAGGGAGCTAAAGCAGCATCATCTGCATTAGGAGAGACATGTTGCTGTACAACATCATCATGAAAGCATCTAAAAATAATCAGTCACTGGTTAAATATAAAACATTAAAATATTTGCAGTTGTACATGTTGCTACAAAATACTTTTATTTCGTCAGACTACACACATATGTTTGAATGTCATTCAAAGAAGGGCGTTGCCTTGTGTTTGTAGATAAGTGTAGTTAAATCATCCACCAGCAGGGGTGAACAGGCCATACAGCACTAACCTAAAACGAGCAAACAGTACATACCATGAGCCAATGAAAATGCATATACAATGAAAATGCTCAAAAATGCGAGTATTATGAATGTCCATGTATTTTAAAATTCAGTGTTGTTTGGAGAAAACCATTTCATTAATTCATCTGTGGAAATAAAGGATTTCAAACAACAGCAGTGACAGACATTAAAGATATTTCATTAGAGTTGAGTGAGGAAAATGAGCTGCTATATAATAAGCCTTTTGATATCTACTGATCAAACACACAGATCACTGAATAATAGACAGGTTTTCCCTGGGAACTTCTTCCACAACAAATCTGACTTAAAATCAAACAGGATCAGGTAGTAATTACAGTGCTCATAAAATAATTGAGTAAAATATGTTCTCATTGGATTATGAAAAAAAAAAAAAAATTCATATACACTTCCAAAAAAAACTGAAAAATCCACAAGGCCTTGGTTTTCCGTCTTCAGACACTAGTTGGCGCTCCAGCAGGGTCTTTAGTAAAGACGTACTGTCTGTATAACATTAAAATGAGTTAAAATGACTGAATCTGAAATTTAATTCTGCCATGTTTATTTGTCAATAAATAAATAAATAAATAAATAAAACACCTAATAAGCTGTTTAATTTCCCATAATGATGAACTGCATGTGACCTTTTGACCTTTTGACCTTTAGTGAATATCATTCACACAGTGACTTTCAGGATCACAATAAACTGTCAAAAATCATTTCTAAATGTTCAAAATTGACAAAATTGTACAAAATGGTAATAAAGTAGAAGTGAATCATATTGAGTCATCAGAATTAGTTTGTCTCTTCACTCAACACAGATGTAGATCCTGTACAGTGTGTCATTATCTGTGTACTCTGATGTACTGTTCTGTATTTTTTTTTAAATGTGACATCAACATGATTTGATTATGTTATATAAGGCAGATCTAAATGCTATTGGTTAGTATTAAAAATAATATTTCCAATGTACTGGTCAGTTTCTTCTCTTGTTTTTATACATTCACATGTATAAAAACAGAAGTATCAGGATCTTTTTGGCTCTTGAGAGCTTCAGTTTCTTAAATTGATCAATTGCTACTATATTCACACAAAATACATGTTTTGTTGACATAAATCAATCAGATTGTTGTACTGAACTCATCTCTTGTTGAAAGAGCAAGACTCTTTCATGTGGTGATTCAGTGACTGATGCAGCTCATGTCGGTGGTTTAAATGGTCTGTGGAGTTTGATTATGGTTTGTGGGAAGTGGAAAACCACTGGATCAAACAATGATTTTAACACCTGAACACCATGGAGATACTTGATCAGACCAAACATCTGTGGATCATGGGGTTCAACAGACATCTTTTAGAACATGTGCTAAAATAGTTTAAGAAGTTTAACAAGCTAGTGCAGAGTGGAATGAAGATGTGACTAACATTCACACATTTATTTTCGTGGCTGAGGGAATGTGGTCAGTTATTTTGTGCTCAGCTTCTCATTTCACACTTTTTTTTTTTTCCACTCAACATCTTCCTAGAACTGATTACAGTTTATTTTCAACAGAAACACCCACAGACATGAGGTTAATGTTTGTCACATTTTAAAAGATGTTTTTAATAATGTTTATTCAAGTTTTTTTTTCTTTTGATCATTCTTTTCATGTGGTAGTTGTATTTACATGATTCCTATTTATTTATAAATTAATTCTAATTTATTCTAATAAATATTTCATTTTAAATTCTAATTTTTGCAATAAAAGGCCTAGTAGTGTCTGTTGTATTTTGTTGTTAAAAGTGTGTGTTAAATGAACAATTGTAAGTATAATAGAATTATAGCCAGTAGGATATTGCATTTTGGGAAGAAAGATTTAGTAAGATTTAGTCTTCAAAGTTGATGTAAGATATAAGCCACTTTGAAAAAAATAATAATAATATATATATATATATATATATATATATATATATTTATATAAAGAATAAATAATATGTGTATATATATATATAATCTGCTAGATGCATCAGTATATATGTAAAACCAAATCAATGTGTAATAGAAGCCAGAGATGAATGATAGCATAACAAAAGCATGTTGTGTTGGGTTGGTGTTTGCAAACCTGGTGTTCTTTTGCCGCAGATTACAGTAATAAGACTGTAATCTGAAGAATAAATATTTACATGTTTATTTGAATGTAACCTGCTTCTGCACAAATTGTACGTTGTGTTAATGTAAAGCATTTAGATTTTTCAGTCCTTTGGCTGAAATTCATTTCATGTGGTGATTCAGTGATTGATGTGGCTGGTGTTGGCAGTTTAGTTGCTCTTGGACCAAAACCAAACAACAATTTTACAAGCTGCAGGACAATGGACCTGCTTGATCAGGCCAAACATCTGTGCATCATGAGGTCAAACTGATATGCATGTGAAAATGTGTTGAAATAGTTGTGATGACAGATTAAAGAAGTAGATTAAACTAGTGCAGAGTGAAATATAAACTGAAGAACTGACTCATGTTTACACATTTTCTAACCTTCTCACCCCACCCCACACACTCTAGTGGTCAACATCTGCCTAGAATCGTTTTACAGTGAGCCATTAACAGAGACATCTACAGCCATGATGAGATGATGTTTGTCAGCTTTAAATGTATTTATTTATTTACTTTTAATGCAAATTCACTAAATTACCCCAGTTCATTATTTTCATCTAGTAGTTTATTAATGGTCTGGTGGTGTCTTCAGTAATTCTTTTCTAGATAAAAGTCTGCTCAATGAATAAATGTAAATAAATGCAGAATCCAGAGGCAAATGGGTATATTAACATAGGGGTCGTTGCAAAATCAGCTCCAGCTGTAGAAGCCTTAAAACAAAACATTTGAACAGATTGTGGACATTTTACAGTCTTGTGCCCTTATCCATCCTCTTCTCTAAAATGCTCAAAAAAATAAAAGATTGTTAAAATTGCCACATTCAAGCTCTTAAAGGCCATTTAAAATGAAATATTTTTTTCCATATTCAGTCACAAGAGGGCGCTTAAGCAATGTCATCTACATTATAAAACTCATGTTGTTGTACATCATCCTGAAAGCATGGAAAAAAAAAAACATTTACTGGTAAAATGTGTATTGTATTTATACGTTTATGTTCCAGCAGACACTAATACACAGGTTAGTTTGAATGGGCTTCAGTGGAAGAAGCTGTCTGTGTTACAACACAGCAGAGGCTATTTTCAAGACCTTGTTTTTCCATGTTTGATCAGTAGTTGGCGCTCCAACTCAGTTAAAATGACATTCAACTGAATTAAAAATAGATTCTTGTCTGTATGTGATATTTGACTAAATCATTTACACAATGACATTCAGAATCACAATAAATGCATCAAAAGTCACTTGGGGGAATTATGAATGATACAAAATGCACATGTTCAGAACAGTAATACTACAAAAAGTCATTTGTCAATTTCATTCATCAGAATTAATTTACGAAAAAATAAAAGAATGAAAAATCAAGTTTGAGAAGTTTACATTTAGCATTCACCCAAATTTATAACATGAATGCTTACCCTGCAAACATGTCCCTGCGGGGCCTATGCTGGCTTTTTGCAGGCACAGTGGGCTATAGGGCCAGCCCACACCAAACCTAAACTGGCCCGGTGCAGACTTGCCCAGGCAGGGCCTGCAGCTTTGGGCTCGTTGTGGGCTTTCTGTGAGCAGACCACACTAGCAGACTGCCCACATTAATCCCATGATGACCTAGTGTGGGGCAACCGATTCGGGCCCAGAGCAACTTTTATAACTTTGGGCATAGGTAGGTTTTGTGTTCTTTAGCCACTCAATTGAACCAAAAGAGACATTTTCAGAATCTGTTGTTTTATATTGGCCAGGGATCCTCAAATCTAGCTTGCAAGATTTACTTTTCTGCAGTTTAGCTCTAATCAAACACACCTGAGCATGCAAATTTATGTCTTCAGGATCATTAGAAAATCAAAAAAATACATATAAAAAATACATATAAACTAAAAAAATACATATAAAATATACATATACACTAAATACACTAAAAAATACATATACAGTGAAAATCCTGAAAATGCATTAAGAATGTCTATGTATTTTAAAAGCACAACGTTACTGTGAGAAGACCATGTGATTAATCCATCTCTGGAAACAAAGATGAATTCAGTCACCATCACTATGATAAACATTAAAGACATTTAAAATCAGAGTTCAGAGAGGAAACTGCTCTGCTTTTTTAAAAAAAAAAATGTAATTTTTTTTTTACAGTTAATATACAAGAATTTACAAAGTTTCCAGTTAATTTAGGGCCTTGTTTTTTCATGTTCAGTCACTAGTTGGCGCTCCAGCAAGACTTTTACGAAAGATGTACTGTCTGTACACCATTGAACTGATTTAAAAATGACTGAATCTGAAGTTTAACAAAAAAATCTATCTTTTCTGTAATCTTCACATATGTTGAATTTCATTGTTCAGTATTAAAAGCAAACTTTCTGATGCACTGGTCAGTTTCTGTTCTGTTTTTCACACTTATATCTCTCACACACGTTTGGATGCCTTAGCTGCTCATCAAGTTAAATTTCAAAATCCGACAACAGCCGCCTCAACAAAATGTTGTTTCTTACACAACATTTTAAAATAGAACAATTATCTGACCAGCCAATGTGCATG
Organism: Labeo catla; assembly: GCA_012976165.1. Lineage (NCBI taxonomy): Eukaryota > Metazoa > Chordata > Actinopteri > Cypriniformes > Cyprinidae > Labeo > Labeo catla. The sequence continues at coordinate 18,144 of VONZ01002605.1, forward strand.
TGAAGTCCTAAGTGCTAATAGCTAATAGCTGGCAAGTTTTCAAATGATTATTAAACAGCAAGCACAAATGCACTCTCAGTGTCCGTATTCACTCACTCATGTTCATTCACTTCTTTTAGTGGACTGTAGGGAATAGTAAATGAGGATATATGGGGGTGTTTTCACACTAAGCATGTCTTTGTGTAAAATCTTTGTCTGAACCAAATGAGACACCTGAATCTGGCCAAACATCTGTGGGTATGTACATGTCAGAAAACTCATGTGGTTCAACAGTCAAGGATGCAAAAACATGCTAAAATAGATGTGACGAGAGATCAATACCACACTGAGAGAAAGGAGGAATAGAAACGGATGCATTTATTTTTGTGACCGTGTGACTCTGGTCAGCTTTTTTGTTTTTCTCTGCTTCTCATTTCGTCCTCAATTTTTGTTGTTTATATTCTTTTTTCATTGATATTAAAAGTGTTTATATGTTTTTTATCACAGTAAATGGCCTAGTGGTGTCTGTCATTTTCTGATAAATGTGTCTGCTTAATGAAAATGTGTATGTAAAAGCAGAATTCAAAGGTGTAAATGTAACCAGAAGAAAGATTATGTTAAGTACTACAGAATGAAGTTGAGAAGATATCGCTGGGAAGCATAATTTCATCTGATGGCCAGTAGGATATTTTGTTGTGGGATGCAAAATATTTGACAATGCAATTCATTCATTTTAAGACTAAAGATATTAAATTAATGAGATCAGCAATGAGTAAACCAAGGCTAGAGCTGAATGAGAGTAATACATTTACATTTATTCATTAAGCATATGCTTTTATCCAAAGAGACTTACAACTGAAGAATATTACAAAAGCATGTGTTGGGTTGGTGTTTATTTGTTTGTACCTGATCAAAATAATGAGGCAGAAAAGTAAATATCTACCTGTATATGTTTATTTAAATGCAATACACAAAGGACATAAAGCACAAAGCAATATTGGGAATTTAAAATATAGTTTGCATATCAACATTTTCATCAAGGTCTTCAGAAATATTGGAAAGTTTCAGGCAGGTAAATTTGATCAGGGTTGGAGGTAAACTCTCCAGTAAAGTCAACCTTGAGGGCCACAGTTGAGAACTACTGCTGTAAAATATATGTAAGTGAAAGAGAGACAGAGAGATGTTACTGAAAGAACATGTTCATCCAGTAGTGAAGCTCCATCAGGTTCATCTGTAGCACAGACATACAGTAATGTCTACAGAAACATCTGAAAACAATTCAAACACACACAAAACAATACTGCTCAATAGCCTTGAGATAAGTTAATATTATCTTAGTATGGAAACAATGAGATCAAAGGTCTGTGAGTGAATCCTGTGACATGAAACATGAAACATTTACTTATATTCACACAAAAACATCCACATTGATATAATAATCCACCTCTTTTCCCTTTTTTGTTCTAGAAAAATGGTAACCCTTAAACAGAATCACAGTTTGATCAGCGTACACCACATCCTCCTCCACTTCAACTTTCTGTAATAAAACAAACACACGTTCATGACATAGATGTGTTTATCAAAGTATTACTGACCATTGAAAGACTAAAAACACATTTAATGTTTCTGATTTTGTCTGTTGTGTGCATGACACAAAAACACATGCCTGCACTCATACACACACCTAAATCTGATGTGCTGCTGAAATAACAGAGACATACAATATACAATCATATATGAGCTTACCGATTTCTTTGCTTTTCTTTTGTAGAATGTGGGATCAGTGATCTCTTCCGCACGAGTCTCAACTGTTTCATAATAATAGAAACAAAACACACAATCAAATAATGAATTAATACAATTGTAACCAGCACTTTTCTACATTATTTTAATGCTAATAATATGTATTTTCAGCAGTATAGGAAACACCTGCCTTCTTGGTCTGTTTTTCTATGTTTCTTGAAGCAGCTCATCACAACTGCAGCTACAATCAACAAAAGTACAACGGCAACAGCAGCAGACATTGACACTATATCAAATAAGGGTGGAACCTGATCTGTAATGTACAAAGTTAACCATTAGTGCGACTACATCTGTTCTTTTTTATCTACAACACAATCCCCAGCAACACAGAATGCACAAGTTACAAAATTACCAGTTCATGACCAGTGGCGGTTCTAGACAAATTTTACTAGGGGGGCCAAGAAGGGGCCAGTGTTTAACCAGAGGGGCACATTAAAAAATGACAACAAATGATATTTAAAGATTATAAACTTTATTTTACTTTAAAATCATACAAACATTTATTATGTACAAGAGTGAGTGCAGGTGCAAAAGAGGTAGGGCCATAAAAAAAATGATAAATACAGTACAGTGTACAAATACAGTGTGTCAATTCAATTGAACAAAAACTCTAACCAACGTTTTCTAACCATCCCTCCCTACAAATCTATTTGTTATCGCAATGCAACAGCCAAGACAGATGAAGTTACGTGGTTAACATCACAACATTGTGTAGACCTAGCAAGGATACGGACTTTTTATTCGCTTCTGCTTTGAAATGTTTGCTTAGATATGTTTTTCTGATTTCCTATGAAGTTTTGGTAACACTTTATAATAAGGTTCGTTAGTTAACTACATTAGTTAACATGAACTAATAATGAACTGCACATATACAGCATTTATTAATCTTTGTTAATGTTAATTTCAACATTTACTAATACTTTATTAAATTCTTGTTAACATTAGTTCATGCACTGTGAACTAACATGAACAGCTGTATATTTTTATTAACTAACGTTAACAAAGATTAACGAATACAGTAACAAATGTAAAAGTGTTACCAAGCTTTTAAACACCTCGAAACCAGCAATTTACAAACTTGATTTCATTATCAGTGTGAAATACAAAAGTAACACGGTTATGTGCAAGAACAACAAGTCACTCACGAGATGAAATTGTTTCGATTACCTTCGACTCTTGCAACAGGAGAAATTAATCGTAGCTCCTCTATCCAAGAGTAGTTAGTTGTTGCTGCGCTCTCATTCACCGAGCAGCGCCACAGTGTTTCGGTGCGCCGCTCTAATTTACCCGTGTAGAACGATGCGTCGCATTAGTTTCGCTTTTGGCGCTCGTGTGTAAAATCTTAATAAATTCATAATTGTTTTATTTGGTCAGCACGGGGGGGCCACAGGGGTGGCCAGGGACATGTCTACAGAGGCACGGGCCTCCCTAGGCCTCCGTGTAGAACCGCCACTGTTCATGACTTACTGACAACATAACTAGGATGTCACATGCCCATTAATACTGTCAGTCACTGGAAACAATATATGAAGAGTTCAGATGCAAAACCAGCTAAAAGCCATCTCGATCAAAAATTAGATAGTGATCTGAGTGAATGCTCCTGACACATATGATACATCTATCAAATACTTTTACCTCAAACTCACTAAATTCCAGCCTCAGCCTAATCAGAATTAGCGGTACTTGCATAGAAACCTATACAAAGTAGCCAGAAAGAAATGCTAATTTTACAGAAATACATCAGATGGATTTAGAGATTTTGCATCTCAAGTCTTATATAAACAGTACTGTGCAAAAGTCTTAGGCCACTAGTATATTCATAAGCTAAAAAATGGTTTAAAGTCAGTTAAAGTCTGTCTTTTGCTGTAGTGTGTCAATAGGAAATATCAGATTACATTTCCAAATATTCATTTTGCGATTAATCGTAATAATCCAGTGAGATTTTTGTTTGCACAAGGAGTCTGACAACAGCGAGTGCTCTGCACAGAGATCTGATCTCACCATCATCCAGTCTGTCTGGAATGACATGAAGAAACAGAACAAACTCAGACAGACTAAATCCAGAAGAACTGTGACAAAGTCTCCAGGATGCTTCAAGAAACCTACCTGCAAAGCTGCAGCACTGTTAAAAGTTTTAGGCACTTGTGTAAAAATGCTGTAAAATAAAGAATGCTGTCATAAATAGATTTTCTTTATCAATTACCTTCTATTAACTAAATGAAATCAACATTTGGTGCGACCATTCTTTGCATTTACAGCAGCTTTTGCCCTAGGTGCAATGCGCAATTTTTTTTAGGTAGCTTTGCAGGTAGGTCTCTTGAAGCATCTTGGAGACGTTGCCACAGTTCTTCTGGATTTACTCTGTTTCAGTTTCTTCTGTGTCTTCATGTCATTCCATGAAGACTGGATGATGGTGAGATCAGATCTCTGTGTGGAGCACTGGCTGTTGTCAGACTCATTGTGCAAACAAAAATCTCACTAGATTATTACAATTAATGGCAAACAGAATGTTTGGAAATGTAAACCGATATTTTTTACTGACACACTACAGCAAAAGATAGAAATAACTTACTTTAAACCACTTTTTAGTATTTTTGAAAATACTAGTGGCCTAAAACTTTTGCACAGTACTGTATATAACTCAAACTGACCCATATTTGCACAGAAACAACTATGATGGCTTGCACCATGCTGTCATATGGATGCAAACAGATTTCAGAGTTTCTGTGTTTATTTATAAGGTGATGTGTTGTGGAAGCCAGTAAATTCTGCACAGGTAATAAATGAGGACAAAGATGAGAATGAGGAGTCTGTTTTTTCCTCAAGTTTTGCTTGTATAGAAATGTCACTGTCATACTTAGACCTCACTGTCCCTCCGCTCACTACCATTATAGCTGTCCTCTACATTAAGAGAGTAACCCACAAACTACCAGAATGTAAAATCTTTAAAGTGACTCCCATCACTGCAGAACTGTAATGAATTCTGTTATGTGTGGACAAAGCACTGCTGATCGTTTAGCATTGATTCCAATGTCAAATGATTTGGTGACTAATTGTATTGGGCAAATAGCAATAGATGTAAAAGAGCAGATAATCATAAAAACTGAGTTCATTTCTTTCTTATTTCTTTCTTTCTCTCTGTTATAAAATAGATCTTTTTAAATAATATATTAATTATAATTTTTTAAAAATTTGAGGGAATGGGTGGGGGGTGGGAGTGGATGGAGGGGTCACAAAACGTTGTTGTTCAAGAAATGGGGTTACCCTTGAAAAAAGGTTAAGAACTGCCGACCTAAGTGTGGCATAAGTCTCATGAATTCCAACAAAACCATTTAGACTGATGTTGCATTGCAAACCAATACCATGTATGGAAGTGTTCCAGATAAAAAAAAAAAAGATTCCCTGTGGTTTGTGCAGTTCACAATGTTATGAAAAAAATAAAAAAAATAAGAGTACAAATGGAAGAAAAATAACTGCCTATAGAATGCAATATAAAATAAAAATAAATCACTTTCTGTAGCTCTAATAATTAATTAGCTATTAGCTAAAAAAGGTATTACTCCATCTGGGTGATGTAATTAATGCCAGATCTATGTTTTTGAACCACAGATTGTAAAACAAAAAAGACGGACGTCACGTTTCCACTTCCTTCCACTATCAAGACCCAATCGCAAGATCACAACTATGACACCATTCCTCGTTCCTATGGCATAAAATAACTACCTAAAAGCAAACTTATTAGAAAAACAGAACTACCTCAAATTTATTTTAAGTGTAATTTGATTTTTTAGTTTGTCTCATATCCCATTAGATTACGTGGATCGGGCGGGGTTTAAGACCTATACTGCATTCAGTCACCTGGGGCGATCAAGACGCTTTGACTTTGCTTTTCAGCACTCGTGCAGCACGCTTGTGTTGAACCAACATGGTTTACATGATGGAGGTGTGAAAAATATGGATGCATGAAACAGCCATTACTTGCTAGTTAATTTCTCCATGGAACCATCATACTGGTTAAGCAGTGAGGTTTAAGCAAAATGCATCCCTGTTTAGTAAAATCACTGAAGTACCTGAACATATGTGACAGAACTCTGTGTCGTCAAGATGTTTCGTCTGGTTGCTGATGGAGTTGTTCACCACACAGCTGTAGAAATCATCCAGACACTCAACCTCCAGAGGTAGAGAGAGACTGATGGTGAGATCAGACACACTGATGCTGGACAATAAACTGTTTCCTTTGAACCAGGAGAGACTCACATCACTCACATTCACCACTGAACACAGCAGTGAACATTTAGACACTGATGATGATGAATTTGGCGAAGAGTTATTGCTAATAACTGGAACAGGCAAACGAGCTGTGAATTAGAGAACATCTAGTTCAGTCATAAAACCAGTGGCACAGGTTTATAGTTCCTTAATGCAATCTGTTAACATTTAAATCATTTGGAACATGGAACAATCTGATTGACCTTTGCTGATTCTACAGCCAATGAGATTGCTTGCTTAACATTTAAATAGTCTAGTTCAGTGGTTGCTGTAAGCAGTCTTACAGTCAAATTAGCATCTTAAGATAAATGGGGTTTTAGCATTCTCAAAGAGCCTGCATTGATCAGTTCGTAGTGAAGGAATCATACACAAGGTTTAACAAGTTGTGTATGTGATGAGTGAATGATTAAGCATATATTCAAAGCAGCACAAGAATTCTGAGTCAATAATAACAGCATTAGCAGGATATGGCCTAGCATTGCTTGCACGAGTACACATTGAAGGTGAAAATGCCCATTTTACACAAACTAGTATGAGAAATCAGCACAGACAGATTTATGCAGTGCAAATTGATACATATTCATGAAGTGGCACACGTGCTACGCTAAGTGTCAGATATGCATTTGCATACAAAGTTACTCTCTACATTACTGAATCATTTCACACAGTTTGGGATAAAAGCACAATTGTATTCACAGACTGAGACATAATCTGCACATAGACAGTGAACATGTAGTTTTCGTGGCTTTTCTTAAACAGCAGGGCTGTAGAGTACTTGTTTATCAAGCAGACAATGGTATCAGAATGGTGAGGAGTTTATGATGAAATATGAGACACATGATGTAAGAAGAAAACAAAGTAAAACCAAGCTAAATATCGTAACCTTTTTCAAGATGCTTCATTTCCAATCAAACTATAATTGTCAAATTATGCAAGCAGTGTAAAAAAATATTTAGTTGCTTGAATTTAGGATACTTTAATGAACATTGAATATTGAACATTATTGAATTTAGCAGACAAATTAAATGAACCAGTCTGAGAGTCTCAAGAGTGTGTCAAAAAGTCTGTTTAGCTAATAATTGACCATAACTTAAATATTCACACATCAGATAAGGCAAATAATTCTCTACTCACCATAGACAGTAAGATTGAATGTGTTGAGTGAGCTCTTTGTTCTGGTGCTGGTGACTTTATAAAGTCCAGAGTGTGTGGTTCTGGTGTTTGTGATGTTCAGAGATCCAGTCTGATCCAGCTTCAGTCTGCCTCTGAATCTCCCATCAGCACTGTCATTAAATATTGTGTTCTTGTTGTCATTTCTGTTTATCTGGGCTATGGGAATGTCTTCATGTCCAAACATCCACAGTATCAGATCGTCTTTCTGTACTTTAGTAACATCAGTGAGTAGAGAGACAGAATCTCCCTCAGTCACTGATACGGCCTTCACTGCATCAGTATCAGCACCAAATACACCTGCAAAACAGACAGAAACATTGTTTTACCAATGTAATTTGATTTTGTCAATTTGAAACTACTTAAAAATGTGGCATAGCAAAACAGCTTTTATCTCTGGAATGATTTAAATGTATAGTTCGCTAATTTGCAATAAAGGAAACATTTCATGTGACTGGAAGGGAAAAAGGCATAATTCAGAACAGCAACATGAATGCAAATGAATTTGAGTATATTGGTCTGATAAAACTTGAAAATATTACAAGCAAAATAAATGGTGGAAATAATAAAGAACAAAATAATGTACATGGGCAAATGTTAACATACACAGATCTAAAGACATAATAAAACTTACCGGCCAGACTCCATGAGCACAAACAGATGAAAATAAACACCTTAAACATTTTCAGCAGCATTTCCTTGAACATTTTTGAATAATACAAGTCCTTAATTCTAAAAAGGCCACATATAAAATAAATGCAACAGAAATACACTGAATGTTTCTTGATAAAGTGCCAGAAGAGCTGAATAGGAGAGCTCTGCACGTCTGTAAGCTTTTTAGTGAAACTCTAACATCAGTGTGAATAAACTCCCTCAGAGCACCTCCCTTCAGAGATTGTGCATGTTGTTTGACTGTTTGATTATTTGAAAGAAGAAAATGCAAACTAAAGACATGATTTAAATATTCACAATAATAACCTATAAATCTCTATGATAAGCAAGTGGTTCTGAATCATGGCCCTGGGGACCCACAGCACTGTGTAAATGCGTTCAACTTCGGCATCTGACATGAAACTGTGCAAACTGGTTAGAAGTTTTGTCTGACTGGAGACAAATATTATAAATAATCATTTAATAAATTTTAAGAACACATCACAATACAAGAATAGTGTTTGCTTGCTTTATCAGACAACGTCTATTAAATGTTTGATTTTTAAATGTAACCAACTTAGACTAAATATGTTATGTGCTGTTTAATACAGAGACAGCATAATCTCACCTCAACATATTTAAATTAACTATGAAATGAAAATGAAAATTTCTTGATGTTTTTATGTATGAGAGACATTAATCTATTAAAAACTTCCCAGTTCAAAAACAGCTTTTACTAAAACCAAGCTGCCAAAATGACTTTTCTACTTCCAGTTTTTAATTGTGCAATAGACACATCGTCATAATACTGAAGATATTACCCTTACATAGCAACATATTGTAGTACCATGTAATGTAGTTCAAACTTTAAGTTCCTAGTTGGTTGACAAGTTACGGTTTCATTTAAAAGAGGTATAAATAAAGGAGAAAGGAGACAAGGCAGGAGTTACTGAAATGGGACTCGCTGGAAGCGTGAATAAATCCAAGTTTGCGAGCTTTATTCTGCAGATCGTAGTCAAGTCAAGCAAGGTCAATCTCCAACAAACAGTGATATGTAGGGAAAGACAAATGTGTAATCCAATTAAACAGGCAGAAGGTCAAAATCCAAGAGAGCAGTCCAAAAGTAACAAAATTTGTTTATTTAATAAACAAGGCAATGGAACAAGGCAAAACGATGGCAATGAAACAGGGCAAAAACTATGACTATGAAACAAAACAATAACCATGGCAAATACAAACAAGGCAATGAAAACAGGGAAAATGCTTAGTAGAGTCCGCACAGGCAAAACAATACTTCGCCACCTCCTGTTTGGCATGGCCCTCCTTAAATGGCTGCCAAACAGGAAGTTACCAAAGAAGCAGCAGAGGGAGCTGTAACAGACAGTTCATGAGCAAGGGCTCCCTCTGCTGGCGTGGCGTTACAGAATCCCCCCCTCTAGGAGCAACTCCTGACGCTCAAAACAACAACAGTCCAGGAGGGTGGGGGAAACAGAGGCAAAACAGGGGGTGGGACGGAGGCCAGGTCCGTGCAAAGGAGGTGGGCCTAGATCGTGGAGCAGGGACAGACAGGGAAGCACTGGAGGACCTGGACCGTGGAGCTGTGGCAGACAGTGAAAAACTGAAGCAGAAATCCACCATGTTTGATTCTGAGGAGCCTGGAACCATGGCGGAGCAGGGAGCCATGGTGGGGCAGGCAGAGCAGGAAGCCATGGTGGGGCAGGCAGAGCAGGGAGCCATGGCAGGGCAGGCAAAGCTGGCAGAGCAGGGAGCCATGGCGGGGCAGGCAGAGCAGACACGAGCAAAGATACCCACAGTGGAACAAATGACATCCATAGCAGAGCAGAGAGTTCATGATAGGCCTCCTTGGCTGTGACATGATGAGCAGAGAGTTCATAAGAGTACGCTGCCCCCTTAGGGGGTTCTGCAGCCGGAGCCGCCATCTCTGGGGGCAATGGCGCAATCTTATGGTCAGACGAGATCTCTTGAGTAGACTCGTGGACAGACGAGACAGTGAGTTCATGAATGGACGCCGCCTCCTTGGGAGGTTCTACAGCATACGCTGACACCTCTGGAGGCACTGGCGCAAATTCGTCGACAGGAGAGGCCTCTAGCACAGACTCGTGGACAGATGAGGCCTCAGGAGCACACTCGTGGTCAGACGGGATCTCTGGAGCAGACTCGTGGAATGACATGGCACCCTAACAGCACACATACGTCGGGCCGACGTCGACCTGATTTACAAAATTCCATCGACACGATGTCGCTCAGGGAGTGTTTGCTAGTCAGCAAGAAATCGCTGCGGCGTTGGCATTTGATCGCAAATGCCTTCCAGCCGATGCAGCCGTAAATCCCGGCTGCTCTGCGTGTGTGCTCACTGGCGTTTTGCTCATCGTTATTCTATGACCACCCGCGGCATCTAAATAACAGTTGCAAATTTATTAATATTTTTAATAAACATATTAAACATACAAATACGTTTACATTTATCAGATGCTTTTATCAAACGTGACATACAAATGAGAAGCATTACATTCAATGTGTCCTCTTTCAAAGATTAACCATGGTTTTACCATAGCATTTGTAGTAAAACCATACTAAAAACAAAATCAACCATAGTTCTACAACAATACCAATGGTTTAACTATGACTGTTGCAGTAAAACCATAGTAAGTACAAAAATAACCATGTAGTAGAACCATGGCATCAAAACCTTGGTATGAACCAAAAAACAAAAAACTAAACTTTGTTAGTACACTTATGGTTGCTACAGTTTTACTATAGTAAACCCATGGCTAACTGTTGTATAAGTACAAGCAACTTTTCAAATACTTATTTTAAAGTAGGTTTGCAGAAAATGCATTTTTTCAGGATTACAATCAAAAAAATATTCTTTAATCAGCCAGAGGTGACTCAGACTTACTGGGGAAGATCTTCTGGCAACAAAGTAATGTCCGTATGACAGCAGCTCAAACATAAAACATGTCATGTGTTCAGTACTAGTAATGATCTATTTTTATTGCCACAACAGAATCTAAGACTATCTTCATGGCAAAAACTGAGTTACAACAATACAAGAACGACATAAACAAAATAAAAACCAAGCAAACATTACAGCAGTTAAAATGCTTGAAATTATATGATACAAATATATATATTTTAAATATATATTACTAAAGTCTCTAGTCATGTGCTCACACATTATCCTTCAAGATTATTAAAGGCTAAGTTCAACAAATTTTCAATCCAATTTGTATTGTTACAATGTTGAAAATACATGTAAAAGAACGATGTTTAATCTTTTTCAGAGATTCCCAGTTTATTTGTCAGCAAAACTTGTCATTTCTTTTTCGTGATCCTGCAGAGTGTTGCTTACAAATAAAAGGGGATAGGTACACATAACAGAGAAAGATTAAATATTGTTCATTTACAGATATTAGAAACACTGCAATAATACAAAGCAGGTTGAAAATCGTCAAACTTACCCGTAAAGGCAATATAAGAATAATATTTGTCAGTTTTGTATGTCCAGTTGTAATCATCTGAAGTCTTGTTGAGTGTTGTCATCATCTGAAGTCTTCACAAGTGAGGCTGGATCCAATCTGGAACTGGAGTAAACTCTAGTAACCAGAGATAGAAACAGTAAAGCAAAAGGAGAAAGATTAGTAAAGCAGCTGTTCATATTATTTCAGAGAAAGGTGATTTATTTAAGTCTACTTCCAAAACAAAGATTCACATATGATGTACCCATTGTCATCCAAGATGTTCATGTCTTTCTTTCTTCAGTCGTAAATAAATTATGTTTTTGGAGAAAAACATTTCAGCATTTTTCTCCCTATAATGGACTGATATGGTGCCCCAATTTTGAACCTCCAAAATGCAGTTTAAATGCAGCTTTAAACGATCCCAAATGTGGTTGTAAATGATCCCAGTCAAGGAAGAAGGGTCTTATCTAGCGAAATGATAGGTTATTTAAAAATATATATATACAATTTAAATACTTTTTATTCTCAAACGCTCGTCTTGCATTGCTGTCGTTGAACTCTGTGTTTCCTGGCTCAAGACAGTATGTCGAAAAACCCAGACCGTATTTTCTCCCTCGGCTTCAAAAATAATTTCAAAATCATCCTACATCACTGCAGAAGTACCGACACAGTCTTTGCAAAGTGAACATGCAAACCAGATCAAACACCCTTAACAAAAAGGTAAAACAGCGATATAGGATGATTTTGAAGTTGAGGGAGAACATGAGATGGGAGTTTTTCGACATACCCTAACTGTCATAAACCGGAACAAAAACAGTCCAGGCAGAGTAAGACAAGACAGTGTAATATGCCAGGCAATAATACAGGACTGCTGTAAATAGCGCGCCACCTGGCACCACATCACACAGACAGAACACAACTGCTGCTGACCGGAGAGAGAAGCAGAACGGCAAGTTACTGCAAATTCTTATTCCCATCAGTGGTGAAACTGAAACACAGTCATGGAACACACAAAGACAAAACCACATCACCAGGAAAAATTAACAGAGCATGGGAAAAAAAATAGTGAATAAAAATTCTGTACAGTTGAATTCAAGAGTTTACATACACCTTGCCTTGAATCTGCAAAATGTTAAGAGAGATTATCATACAAAATGCATGTTATTGTTTATTTAGTACTTACCTGAATACGATATTTCACATAAGAGTTTACATATAGTCCAAAAGAGAAAAGAACTTATAAAAGAACTTATAAAAATGACCCGTTTAAAAGTTTACATACACTTGATTCTTAATACTGTGTTGTTACCTGAATGATCCACAGCTGTTTTTTTTTTGTTTCAGAAAATTCAGAAAAAATTGAAGATCAGGCAAATTTAACATAAAAAAAAAAAATAAAAAAATAAAGAAAACTGATGTGGATCATGTGAATCACATCAAGTGTATGAAAACTTTTGAATGTGGTCATTTTTTTAAAATCCACTATTATTTTTTCTTGTGGACTATATGTAAACATCTTTTATTTGAAATATCTTATTCAGGTCAGTACTAAATAAAAATAACCTGCATTTTTTTTATAAGCCCTCTTATTTTGGTAAAAAAATATATATATTTTGCAGATTCTGCAAGGTGTATGTAAACTTTTGATGATTGTAAATAAAAATGTAATTAATTTACATGAAACTCACAAAATACTGCCATGCGACAGCATTGCCCTTCCCAGGGTGCAAAGACAAGTGGACCACACTGTAGACCTGCAAGAAATCAAATCAATTTGATTCAATAATGTGTTAGCCTACTTGTTGACGATGTATAGGCTAAAGTCACGGGAGACTGGCTGGAGGCGAACTTTTCAGACCTGGTTTTCACTTACTAACTGACAAACTCCTCCACAACCAAGGAGGCATCTCGCATCTTCAGGTTATTTTTTGACTCTGCCTCTGTGGTTGTCTCGGTTAAGAGGTGGAACCTGCGTTACGAGACTTGTAAGGAAGAAAAAAATGTGACAACATGGTCAACATTGACAGGGCTGTTTGTGTATGGCAAGCGCTTTTAACATGTATATTGTTGCATATACATGTGTATTTCATACATTCCAACAATACATCAGTTATTAAAAAAACAAACATATTATGCTTGACTTTGCTGAAGATTTTGGCATGCATTTTGCTTATCTTTGTTGACTAATAGCGACTATGTCCAGTACTAACCGCGACCGTGAACCGGACTTTTTTTTTTTGACGCACCGTAAATGTATGTATTAAAAAGTGCTCGTGTTTGTCATTGACAGGTTCGAATCGGAGGTTATTTTACCTTGCATACCATAGTAAAGCAAGCTTTGTTTAAACTTAACAGAATACAAAATTTAACTCACCAAAATGGCCTCAGTTTGTCTTTCCAGAGTTCTGGAAAGACAAACCAAAATTTTGGTCAAAATAAACCATAAGCTAACATTAATTCACTAGATATGAAAAGTGCAGCGGGTGAAAGAGCGCGTAACTCACAGAGTTTCGACCACAGCTTTGAGGGAGTTAGATAATAACATTTGCGGCCAAACTTGCGGTTTCATTCCACACTAAAAATATAATCAAATATAAACTTACCGAATTTGCAGTAACTTGCCGTTCTGATTCTCTCTCCGGTCAGCAGCAGTTGTGTTCTGTCTGTGTGATGTGGCACCAGGTGGCGCGCTATTTACAGCAGTCCTGTATTTTTGCCTGGCATATTACAGTCAGGCTACAGCAAGGTTACAGCAACACTAAAATATACTGTAAAATATTCCCGGCAAGTCAAAATTAGTATTTTACTGTAATGTATAAATGTGGTATTGTACTGTAGGTTTTTACAGTACTATACTGCTAAATCTACAGCGATTTCTAGCAGCGCATTTAAACTGCATTTTGGAAGTTCAAAATCGGGGCACCATATCAGTCCATTATATGAAGAAAAATGCTGAAATGTTTTCCTCAGAAAACATAATTTCTTTATGACTGAAGAAAGAAAGACATGAACATCTTGAATGACAATAGGTTGAGTACATTATATGTGAATCTTTGTTTTGGAAGTGGACTTCTCCTTTAATCACATATAACTGTAGTGCAATGCTACGAGATGTGTTATGTTAATACTTGGCTAAAAATGTGTATTTTAATCTAACTGAATTCAAATTCAATCTATAAAAGATTGTGCATGAACATTATCAGGAAGGCTATTTCAAAGTTAAGCAATAAAATACAAAAAAACACACTGCTTTGTTTAGTGGACTTTAATATGTCCTCGCTATTATTAATAGTCCAGAGTTTTGTGACCTCATTACATTACATAGCTACTGTTGCCCTTATTTGTGCTTATTTTGCTACTATCTGGTTTAATCACAATTAGAATTTTTATAGATCCCTTGGTAAATATATCATTTGCCCTCAGTATTCAGAGAACAGACACAGTCTCTATATAATTGACTACGTATGTCACAGTATCAATGTTACGTTGTGTGTTAATTTAATGATGATTATTATTATTATTATTACTATTATTATTATTGTTGTTTTTGTGTTATGATGTGTATATGTTTTTCTGTTGTTATTGTTATGGTTGTCCTCTTCCTTCTCTCCTGATTGCGCTCGTTAGAGCACGTACAGGTGTACGGAGTTGCGGTGACGTCAGAGGTCGCCTGGCGGCGTTTCTGCGAGTTGATTTAGTCCTGTTTGGAAGTTTCCTAGACGAGTTCTCCTCTCTCTCTGCTTGGTATTTTTGCTTTGAAAAGTTTGCTTTCAAGCCACGTTGTATCTCTGATGCCATTTAAAACCCTGCTTGTTTCAATGTGTTGAATTACCTGTGTAAACAAGGAGACCGACGTAGGGAGGCGGGTGCCTTTTTGTTTCCTCAGTTATCCCCTGTTTTGAGGCTAGTAGGGAGGTAAGACTATGTTGTTTCTTTGTCCTTTGTTTAGTAGGAAAGAGGTTTAACGCAATAGTTAGTTTTGTGAGTTTTGTTTATTATTTTGGCTTTTCCCCCTCCTTTTCAGTTTATTTGTCTCCTAATATGTATTAATAAATACTTTTTGGTTATATTTCTTGGTTGATGGCTTGTTTAATTTAATTAGTGAAGCGGGAGATGAGACTCCGGGCACCTCGTGATTTGCGGGGTTGAGGTGCTCTATTGTTTGGCCTCGCATGTTGTTAATTTAATTGTGTGGGCGGACAAGGGGCTGTGGTGGTGCAGCTTTGTTCGGACCACATAACAATCATTTAAACGGTTAGTTCAGACAAAAATGAAAATTCTGCCATTAATTACTCACCCTCATGTTGTTCCAAAACCATAAGACCTTTGTTCATCTTCAGAACACAAATTAAGATATTTTTGATGAAATCCAAGAGCTTTCTGACCCTGCATAGACAGCAAGGGTCCTACCACGGTCAAGACACAGAAAGGTAGTAGGACATCTGTAAAATAGTTCATGTGACATTAGCGGTTCAACCATATTTTTATGAACCTAAAAAAAACTTTTGTGTGCAAAAATAACAACTATGTTTAACGATTTCTATTCTTCTGGTACAGTTTGCCGCCATTATGGAGAGTGTAGTGGACATGAAAGAGTTAACGTGTTTTTGTCTCTGTCACGTGTTTGTGGTGGAGAGTCACAGGGTTACATGGGAATGAGAATATTAATCACCTGTTCAATTAGAGAAGGAGGGAGAGGGGGTGAGCAGGGGTGATGTATTCTTTGCTGATAAACATAATACAACAAATCTTTATGCCATCAGTCTGTGCAATAAAGAAGAACAAAAAAGAGAATTTTTCCCTTACCAACATTGTATTTTTGTTGCGTCGCAAATGCACTGAGTTCCTGTTTTAGCCTCTCAGAGGTGTTTGGTAACTACAGAGTAGCTGCTACAGACAGTATAACGACTCACGTGTGTAATGCTGCTGACGTAGTACATGCATGTGCTGCGCCTTGTTTACAAGCAGAGGAAAGCACACGCATACACCGTGGTACTCTCGATAATGACAACAGACTGTCCCAGAAGGGAAGAAATCATTTAATAAAGTCATTATTTTTGTTTTCTTTGCACACAAAAAGTATTCTCATAGCTTCATAAAATTACAGTTGAACCACTGATTCCACATGGACTATTTTAACAATGTCTTTACTACCTTTCTGTGTCTTGACCGTTGTGGTACCCTTGCTGTCTATGGAGGGTCAGAAAGCTCTTGAATTTCATCAAAAATATCTTCATTTCTGTTCATAAGATGAACGGAGGTCTTGTGGGTTTGGAACGGCATGAGGGTAAGTAATTAATGACAAAACTTTAATTTTTAGGTGACCTATCCCTTTAAGTGGAAGAAACATTTATTTGGAGGAACTGTAATTTGCACTACCTTTCAAAAGTTTGTAAATTCATAAAAAAATTTACATAAAAAAAAGTCTCTTCTGCTCACCAAGCCTGCATTTATTTGGTCAACAATAAATGTAAAAACAATAATATTGTGAAATATTATTACAATTTAACATAACAGTTTTCAATGCGAATATATTGTGAAGTGTAATTTCTGTTATCAAAGCTGCATTTTCAGCATCATTACTCCAGGCTTCAGTGTCACATGATCCTTCAGAAATCATTCTAATATGCTGATTTGCTGCTCAAGAAACATTTAATTATTATCAATGTCTTATCATTATCTAACGTTAGAGTAAACATTTCTGTTTCACATAAATGCTGTAATTTATAAAAAAAATTATAATTCATCAAAAAATCCTGACAAATATGAAGCAGCAGAACTGTTTTCAACATTGATAATAATCAGAAATGTTTCTTGAACAGCAAACCAGCATATTTGAATAGGTGTGTTCGCCGTAAACCATGGCTACAAGTGGTGGTCAACGAGATTAGCCAAGAGAAGTTGGGGACAGAGTTAAAAACGGACATTTCAAGTTGGAGACTGCACCGCCTAAGCCACCTGTCTGCTCTCGGAGCACTATTCCAGTTCTTTGATGCCACACATGACAGAGACTTGCCGTCAGATTTCGCTCAATCTGTGCAGCGTCACCTTAAGTCGAACACACCTTATGATTTCTGAAGGAACATGTGACCCTGAAGACTGGAGTAATGATGCTGAAAATTTATCTTTGCACACAGGAATAAATTACTTCTCTAAATATATTAAAATAGAAAACAGTCATTTTAAATTATATTAATTTCACAATATTACTGTTTAACTATACTATTAATCAAATACACAAAGTTGTGGCGGGCAGAAAAGACTTTACCATACCAAAACTTATGAAACGGTAGATTAAAATTTTACTTACTAGTCCAATGGTTTATAGTACTTTGGAGAGGGAGGTTCACTCCGAGTCTGTTGATGTGCAGCAGGCCATCAGCATGAAAGAATTTTGGAACAAAACAAGCAATTTGTCACAGAGGCAACAATATTTAGTATGCAGTTGCTGGTTTTTTAGAAGGAAACAAGGTAAAGTACAGGTACAATGCAGAAAATAGAATAATATACAGAATATATAATATACTACAACTAGATAACAGAATCTATGTTTTTAGTTTTAGGTAGAGTATCACTTACATTTGGATGTCAAAAGCTTCTTAAAATTACTGTAATAAATAAATATATAATTTTGCAGAAAAAAAGAAAAGAATAATGATGCATGGTGATATAGGTGAAATATATTTTGTGGAAAGAAATGCATATTAAGTTATTTCATTCGCTTCTTCAGTTCGCCTGTGTATTTCCTGCTGCTGTCAGCAGCTCCTTTAAGAAATTTTAAAACCCTGTAGCTTCCCATCTGTTGTGGAGGGTTTATTTCTGTCCTCCTGAAATCACAAACCATTTTTATTAATATTCGTTTACCTTAAAAGATCAAAACGCATTTGAACTTGTTTTCAGCCATTTAAGTTAAATAAATTCACCTACTTCCAATAACCCACAGTAAAAATGACAGTAAAACCTTTACACTTCAGTCAAAACCTGCTATATACACACAAGAAGATTTGATTAAAAGCCCAAAGTTTCATAAACAAGAGCTCAATCTCTAGAGTTAGCCTACCTCGTCTGTGAGATGATAACGGACTTTTTCGAAGACATTAAACCATTTCTATAAAGTAAATATTCAACAGAAACCTGTCAATTACAAGTAAGAAAGGAGTCAGGAACAGTTTTATGTAACATTTGTATGATTTAAGACACGTAACTTACCTAAAAGCAGTGACAACATTAGCGAGAGACTGAGTTTTCGTGTCAGGTCGTGTTGCCGCCCAGTTTCCATGGCAACTCCTTAAAACGTCAAAGTCACGGAGTATTTACGTCTAGAATTAAAACATTACATGTATAATCCACAGTCTCTCTCATTCAATAATTAAAAGAACCGCAACAATAGCTCACTGTAGAGACGCTGTTACCGTTAGCTAAGCGGCTAAACAAGTTAATGTTAGTTGGAAATTAGCCAAAGTCAAGAAGGGCTCGCTGCAAAGTCTTTTCCCCTGTACTACAGTGCACCGAGCGCTTACTAAGTGTCACATAATTAACAAAATAAGACTTCTTCCCAATTTAACTCAAGTGAAAACTTACCTGAAAGCCACAGATGTCCCGGATGAGTCGCCTTCTCTCTGGTGGGTTGCTAAGAGACGAATAACCGTCCAGATTCAAACAGAAAAGAGCGGCATCGGCCTTCGGTCATGAGCAAACTCATGGGCCGACCTTTGATGAGCTGGCAAAATAGAGCACACCCGCCTATGCCTGGCCAATCCTTATTAGATGTTATAGTTTATGAGGCCGACTTTCTGCTCATGGGCTGACGTCGGCCAGACGTACGTGTGCTGTCTGGGTTATTGTCGCGGTTTACATCCCGCCGTGTACAAGCTTTTTCTTCATTGCTGGTGACTTTAATCACACAAACTTAAAGTCAGTTTTGCCAAGTTCTACCAACATGTGAACTTTGCAACAAGGGGAAACAACACTCTGGACTTGGTTTACACAACAGGAAAAAAAATGCGTACAAAGCTGAACCCCGCCCCCACCTCGGATACTCCACATCTCTGTTATGCTAATCCCAGCATACAGACCACTTCTCAAACTTACCAAACCGGTTCAAAAACAGATCACAGTATGGCCGGATGATGCCACCTCAACACTACAGGACTGCTTTCAGTGCACAGACTGGAACATGTTCAGAGAGGCGGCCATGCACCTACAACAACCACACAGACCTGCATGAGTACACTGAAACTGTGACTGCTTCAGCAAGAGCCAACCTGTCCCATGGCATCAAGCAAGCAAAACGCTTGTATGCACAAAAAATAAATAATCACTTTACTGACAGCAAAGACACACAGAGCCTGTGGCAAGCCATTCAGACCATCACTGATTACAAGCCCCTGCCACAGGCCTGCGATGACGACACAACCCTCCCAGACGCACTCAATGAGTTCTATGCATGGTTTAAAATGCAGAATGACACACCTGCACACAAACTACCCGCACCTCTTAACAACCAGGCACTGTCTCCAGCCGATGTAAGGAAGACTCTATCCAGGGTTAACCCATGCAAGGCTGCAGGTCTTGACAACATACCTGGCCATGTACTGAGAGACTGTGCTGCACAGCCGACGGATGTCCTAACAGACATCTTCAACACCTCGCTGAGCCAGGCAGTCGTCCCCACGTGTCTCAAATCCACCTCCATAATTCCAGTACCAAAGAAGTCCCCTGTGTCCTGTCTGAATGACTACCATCCCATAGCACTGACCCCAATCATGATGAAGTGCTTTGAGAGGTTAGTTATGCACAATATCAAAACCAGCCTCCCCAACACACTCGATCTGCTCCAGTTTGCATACCGTCCAAACCGCTCCACGGACGATGCCACCACCCTCCACCTAGCTCTCACTCACCTGGAACATAAAGACTCTTATGTTAGAATGCTGTTCATTGACTTCAGCTCAGCATTCAATACAATAATCCCACAACAGCTCATCAACAAACTAAAGCTTCTGGGCCTTAACACCTCCCTTTGCAACTGGATCTTGGACTTTTTAACTGGAAGACCTCAGTCAGTCCGTGTCGGCCACAACACCTCGAGCACTACCACACTGAGCACAGGTGCCCCACAGGGCTGTGTGCTCAGCCCGCTGCTCTTCACGCTGCTGACCCACGACTGCACTGCCAAGTTCAGCTCCAACCACATCATCAAGTTTGCTGATGATGCAACGGTGGTAGGTCTCATCAGCAACAACGATGAAACACACTACAGAGAGGAAGTGGCACAACAGGTTGAATGGTGTGGTGCAAACAACTTGTCCCTCAGTGTGATTAAGACGAAGGAGGTTGTGATGGACTTCAGGAGAAACTCTGTTGACCACTCCCCACTGACCATCGACAGCTCCGCTGTGGAGAGAGTCCGCAGCACCAAATTCCTGGGGGTGCACATCACGGAGGATCTCACCTGGACCACCAACACCAGGTCACTCTCCAAGAAGGCACAACAGCGCCTACACTTTCTCCGCTGGCTGAAAAGTGCAAGTCTCCCTCCACCCATCCTCACCACATTCTACAGGGGAACCATTGAGAGTGTGCTGACCATCTGAATCACTGTCTGGTACGGGAACTGCAGTGCTGCTGACTGCAAGACCCTACAACGGACAGTGAACACAGCCGCAAAGATCATCGGTGCCCCTCTCCCCTCCCTTCTGGACATTTTCCTTGCACGATGCTCAGGTAAAGCCACCAGTATCGTGAAGGACCCCACCCACCCCTCCCATCATCTCTTCCAGCTCCTGCCATCAGGAAGACGCTACAGGAGCATCAGAGCCCGCTCTGCAAGACTGCTCAACAGCTTTTTCCCCCAGGCTGTGAGAGCCCTTAATTCCAACCACCTCACCCCCCTCTGAAACCTTATCCACAATGTAAACTGTTGAAAAACTCAAAACACAATTTTTGCAATTCTGAGTGCGCTACACACAGGTGAGTGGGCTGGACAAACCACCTGTAGTAACGCATTCGTTCATCTCTATATGCACCAGACACTTTCCTATAAACACTACATGTACAGAAAACATTGTGCACCTCTGAGTGTGCTACCTACAGGTGAGTGGGCTAGACAAACCACCTGTAGAAACACTCTTTTCTCTCTATGCACCAGACACTTTCTTATTAACACTCCATGTCACAAGGACCTAATAAGGACTTAACAAATGTTTACTTGTCAATGCACCACAAATCATATTGCACTATTTTGCTTCTAACCTTTAAATACCTCTTCTGCACATTATCATGCACAGTTATTATGTAAACTACTTGTATAGTCTGTCTTAGGTTATGTGTATGTATAGTCAATTATTTATAGTACATGTATAGTTACATGTATAGGTTTAAAAAATTGTTTCTACGTCTAGTGTATTTATGTTCATATTTATGTTTATTTATGTAGCACCGTGGTCCTGCGAGACACGACATTTCGTTCCACTGTATGTCCACACATGTAGCGGAATGACAATAAAGCTTGACTTGACTTGGGAGCTAAAACAGCATCATCTGCATTGGGAGAGACACATGTTGCTGTACAACATCATCATGAAAGCATCTAAAAGAATCAGTCACTTGTTAAATATAAAATATTAAAATGTTTGCAGTTGTACATGTTGCTATAAAATATTTTTATTTAATAAAATACATATATATGTTTGAATGTCATTCAAAGAGAGGTATTGCCTTTTGTTTGTAGATAAGGTAGTTTCATCATCCACCAGCAGGGGTGAACAGGCCATACAGCACTAACCAAAGAGAAAACAATACATACTATGAGCCAATAAAAGCATGCGATGAAAATGCTCAAAATGTATTATAAAAGTATTATAAATCTGAAATTTAACAAAGATTCTGGTATGTTTATTTGTCAATAAATAAATAAATAAATAAAAGCCTAATAAAATCCTGTTTAATATTACATAATGACACTGTGGTGTGATGTTAGACCTTTTGACCTTCTAAATCTAGTCTAAATCTTTCACACAGTGACTTTCAGGATCACAATAAACTGTCAAAATCATTTCTAAATGTTCAAAATTGACAAAAGTTTTTAAAACAGTAATACAAAGCAGGCGTGAGTCAGAATTAGTTGCCTTTTCCTCCAACACAGATGTAGATCCTGTACAATGTGTCATTATCTGTATACTCTGATGTGCTGTTCTGTATTTTGTATTTTTTTAATGTGACATCAACATGATTTGATTATGTTATATAAAGCAGATCTGAATGCTATTGTTTAGTATTAAAAACAAAATTTCAATGTTCTGGTCAGTTTCTTCACTGATTTTCACCTCCATCTCTCTCACACCGTTCCATGTATAAAAGTAGAAGTATCAGGATCTTTTGGCTCCTGAGAGCTTCCAGTTTCTTAAATGTCTGTTTTCTGCATTTGTATCCAGCAGAAGCTCATTAAACACTTTGTGTTTAAAGGTTAAAGTGTCTCAACACTTTCAGTTCTTCTCTCATCTGCTCTTAATTGATCACATGATACTATATTCACACAAAATACATGTTTGTTGATGAATAATTCAGATTGTTGTACTGAACTCATCTCTTGCTAAAAGAGCACGACTCTTTCATGTGGTGATTCAGTGACTGATGCAACTCATGTTGGTGGATTTACTGGTCTGTGGAGTTTGATTGTAGAAGTAGAAAAACACTGGATAACATTGATTATAACAGCTGAACACCATGGAGAACTTGATCCAGGCCAAACATCTGTAAATCATGTTTAAATATGTGCTAAAATAGTTATGATGAGAGATAAAGATCAACCCAAAGTAGAGTGGAATATAAAAGAAGAACTAACTAATGTTCACACGTTTATTTTCGCGACCCGTGTGACTGTGGTCAAACAGTTTTAGTAACGGCGACTGTGGTCAGATGTTTTCTTCTCAGTTTCTCATTTCACACTCATCTTTTTTTCACTCTAGTGGACAAAATCTTCCTAAACTACAGTTTGTGTTCAACAGAGACACAAGCAGAAATGATAAGGTTAATGTTTGTCACCTTTTAAAATAAAAGTTTAATCTCTTGTGAATTCTTTTCATGTAGTAATGTGTTTGTCATTTTGTTTATGTATGGCTATATGTATTTATTTATTCATTTTAAAAGCCTAGTCTGTTGTATTTTTCTTGTTAAAAGTGTGTGCTAAATGAACAATTGTAAGTATAACAGAATAATGGTGATATTGTATTTTTGGGATGCAGCATATTTGATCAATCATGAAGGCCGAATGCAAGACCATGCAAGAAATATTCAATATTCAGTGGGTTGGTGTTTGAAAACCTAATGTTCTTTTTCTATTAGATCACAATAATGAGGCTGAAGAATAAATATCTTGCTTCTGTATATGCACAAATGCATATTTTGTTCATATAAAGCATTCAATTCAGTTCTCTTACTGAAAATTGTTTCATGTGGTGATTCAGTGACTGATGTGGCTGATTTAGTTGGTTTAGTTGCTCTGTGGAGTTTAATTGTGGTTTGTGGAAGAGTGAAAAACCATTGGACCAAGCCAAACTATACCAAACAACAGTTTACAAACTGCAGGACAATGGACATACTGAAACAGGCCTGTGCATCATGGGCATCTGTGCATCATGGGGTTAAACTGACATGCATTGAAAACATGTTAAAATAGTTGTGATGACAGACAAAAGAACAAACTAGTGCAAGTGGAATATAAACCGAGCAACTCTGGACAGTGTTTTTTTTTTTGTCATCCTCCCTAAAACAGATTAATAGTGCGTTTTCAGCTAAAACACATCCACAGTCATGATAGGATTAATGTTTGTTAACTTTTAAAAGATAGATATATATATATATATATATATATATAAAATTTTAAACTTTATTTTTAAATGATAATTTGACAAGGAGATTTTTCTTTTAATGAAATTATGAAAGATCAGCATCAGTGTCTTACATCAGTGGTTCTCAACTCCAGTCCTTGAGGCCCACTGTTCTGCACATTTTGTATGTCTCCCTCATTTAACGCATCTGATTCAGATCATCAGCTCATTAGGAGAAAGATCCATGAACTGAAGTGTGTCCGATTCAGAAACATACAAAACGTGCAGAGCGATGGGCCCTGAGGCCTGGAGTTGAGAACCAGTGTCTTACATAAACTAGAAGTTAACCTACAAAAATGCTATTGTTATTAATAGTTACTGCGTCCTATAGCTCAAAATATGTTTTACTGTAAATGTGCAATTTCCATGGGGGGGAAAAAATGCAGTATATTCAATAATATATATTATTATTTGTTTCTGTACTATTTCAAGGCCCTATAACCTCATCAAAACATTCATAGGGAAATTGCAGGTCAAATGAACTGGATTTTTCCAGGGCTAAATTTGAACTTCAGTCCAGCCCTGTCTGACACTCACAAAAATAAATGTTCTATAGCACCACTGTGAAAACTCCTTTTTGAAATCTTTATTTTATATATATATATATATATATGTTGTTTTGAGCTTTTTTTTTTAATGGAGCAAAAACAGACAATATGCATCTAAAGCGTAATTTAGGCTACTTTTGACTTCTTGTTAATCAAATTGTCATAAATTCGAAAAAAAAAATTGTGAGGAGTACTCATACCCTGTGTGAACAAAGTCAGTACGTTTGATTCCAATGAGATAATGTTAACTAGTATTTTTGGGAAAAAGAAAATTTATTTTGGGTCAATTTGACCCGAACACAACCAGAGGGTTCTTATTAACTGTTCTTAAACTAATTGTAACGCGGAGTGAAAGACGAGAGGCGAGCGGATCCACTTGCGAGCTTTTATTAGGACGAGACAAAGACATGGTCGTACAGGCAGGGTCAAAAACAGGAGCAGACAGGTATATCACAGGCAAGACGTAGAGAATAATCCTTTAACAAGCGATAATCCGAAAGGCAGGCGGCTAGACAATCGAAACGAGAAAACCGGGCAGGAGAAACAAAACACTGGGAACTAGGAACTCGGAACAAGAAACTAGGAAACGCTAACGATACAACAATAACAACTCACAATACTCCGTGGTTTGCAAGGAGAGAGACCGGGGCTTTTATAGCGCCGCTGATTGGTCGCGGATGAAGTGCAATGGCTGATGGGGAATGTAGTCCAGGGTGTAGTACAACAGTAAGAGTGATAATGGGGTGAGAGTGACATCTGGTGGGACACCGACCAGATTCGTGACATAGCAAGGGAGCGGCTTCCAAACGCTCCAACAGCAAAACAGTCCTGGGGAGCGGTGGGAGGGCCAGGAGACTGAGGCAGAACCGGTAAGGAGGAAGCCTTCCAGGGCGGAGCAGGGGGCGCCGGAACCCTCCAGGGCGGAGCCGGAGGCGGAGCAGGAGGCGCAGAGGCCTCCAGGGCGGAGCAGGAGGCGCCGGAGCCCTCCAGGGTGGAGCAGGAGGCGCAGGAGCCCTCCAGGGCGGAGCAGGAGGCGCCGGGGCCCTCCAGAGCAGAGCAGGGACCTGCGTCATGGGCTGGGACCTGGGGAGAGCAGGGATAGAGGAGACAAACAGAAGAGTAGGAGGGGGCAGGAGCCCTCCAGGGCAGAGCAGGAGGCACCGGGACCTTCCAGGACGGAACAGGAGGCACCAGGGCCCTCCAGGGCTGAGCAGGAACCCGCATAATGGACTGGGACCTGGGGAGAACAGGGACAGAGGAGGCAGACAGAAGAAAGGGAGAAGCAGAGAGTTTTGAGGTTAACGCTCCCTCCATAAGAGGTTCTACAGCAGGCGCTGACACCTCTGGAGGCATTGGCGCAGCTTCTCCAATGGGGGAGGCCTCTGGAGCGGACTTGAGACCAGACGGGACCTCTGGAGCAGACTTGAGACCAGACGGGACCTCTGGAGCAGACTTGAGACCAGACGGGACCTCCGGAGCAGACTTGTGATCAGTCGGGACCTCCGGAGCAGACTTGTGATCAGTCGGGAACTCTGGAGCAGGCTTG
>VONZ01002606.1:0-44449 GCA_012976165.1 Labeo catla
ACATTTACAGCTCTGCATGTTTGCAGGGTAAAAACATGGGTCACTTTTCGCTTTGGTCTGAACAAAAACAACCTCAATACTATGTTCCTGCAAAACCACATTTCTGGGACCCTATTTTTTGAGACAGCGCCATCTAGCAATTCCATTTCAACAAAGAAATATCAAACAGACGCAAAGACTAGATCCATTGAAACTATTTTTTTTTTAATCTTTCCATCTTATTTTTAATGTAAAAGCTGACATAAACTTGAGTGTTCAAATGGGTGTCAGCAATCTCCATTTAGCCCATTAAACTGTCCAAAACAGTTCATTGTGCTGCTGGATGTTGTAAATTAGTATTTGTATTCAAATTATTTTAAATTTATTAAAGTACTAATAAACACACTAATTTGTACAGCAATTGTTTTACTGTTTACTTCACTTTGTTAAGTGGGTCACACGTCAGACGTGAAGCGCAGCAGCTAATGAACTGAAGTCTAGAATATATTGAAATAAATTAGGCTAAATATTTCAGGGGTAAGTTTAGGATTAGGAGTTGGTTAGGACAATAATTAAGTGTATACAATTAAACAACTAAATTCGGTATTTCCTTAAAAATAATAATATACAGAATTGAATAGCTACTGCTATAAATAGTATGAGCTGTTAATGCATACATAATACAAATAAATAAATACAATAAAATAAAATAAAAATAAATAATTAAAAAAAAATTACAGGGTCCTAAAAATGCGGTTCTGAAACTACAGCCTCCTGTACTGTAAGAATACCCTACTCAAAACAACAGGCATATTGAAAATGCACATTCAATCTCTGCCAGCAGATGGCGCATTCGGAACTGCAGACATGCGTTTCCCCGGTAACCGCAGTACACAAAGCAGCTCAGCACCGGACTTTGAACGCGCAGCGCTCATGTTTATTTAACGAAATCATAGCCTTTTGAAGTTTAATCGTGACACTAAGCTGTATCGCAATTCTGGTCTTCCCCTGCCTAAAATTTAAGACCTCTTAATCATAATTAAGACTTTCTTGTACAATTTAAGACTTTTTATGACCTTAAATTTGATAAACTAAATTTAAGACTTTTTAAGACTTTTTAAGGACCCGCGGGAACCCTGCTACAATGGTGTGATATCCATACTTAAAAATACATGTTAATTAAAACATATGAATTGTACTGGTTTATTTTGTACTTCAGCAAGCCTGCAATACAATGACCCAGCGTAAAATGGTTATATAATACAAAAACAAACATAACGTGCGTACGTAGTGTGAAAACATCTTCCAGTATTTACAACAGCTTATTAAATGATTAGGCTACAGTATATAACACAGGTTAACCATTCTTTGAAAACATCCAGTTCATGAAAAACTTTGGCGCTTCCTTCAGATCCCCGACCCAAGATGGCGGCGATGTTGACGTATGCTTAGAGGCCCAAGGCGACATCTAGTCAGTATATATATCTATGATTTAAACGCACCTCACCAGAAACACTGCATGTCGTAATCTGTGACCAATGCAGGCGAGAGCCAATGAGCGCTCGATTTTCCAGCCGTAAAACCTGAGGCTTGAATTTGGTTTCGTTCCTCGCAGTCGTACAGATACAAATAAAATCACTTAATTTTGTAACTATGTTGCGTTTTGGTGTATTGTATCGTTCTATTGTTAGTCACAGCATGTCGGAGAAAACGCCTTTTGTGTTCCACCACGGCAAACAAAGTAAATATTTAATTACATGAATGGTTAAACGGAAATGTTATTTATTTTAAAGGTTTAAAGTGTAGTCTTGTGTAACATCATGCATCTTGGACACGAGCTGGCAGCAGAAATCACAAAGAACAGAACAAAATGTTATCATTTCATATTGAGTAACGATTAAACAATTTGATCACAATTTAAAATAGCTGTTTTCTATGTGAATATATGTTAAAATGTAATATATCGCTGTAATCAAAGCTGATTTTTCAGACTTTCTATTCATCAAAGAATCCTGAAAAAGATTCACCATTTTCACGAAAATGTTAAGAGGCAAAAACTCTTTTCATCTGTTGTAATATTAATAGTTTCTTGAGCAGCAAATCAGCACACCAGAATGATTTCTGAAAGATCATGTGACACTGAAGACTGGAGTAATGATGCTAAAAAGTAGAGCTGCATGATTAATCGTTAAAAGATCACAATCTCGATTTAAACACCCATGCGATCCCATTTTTAAATGACGATTCACTCGTGCCTATTAAACCTTTGAAAAAGTCTCACCGGAACATTCAAATCTGCAGAGAGCAAACATTTACCATGAGTAAGAAACAGCTTCACAAACTACACAGTATTATTTCTGTCTTACAGTCATTCATGTTATCACAGAAATACTGGGATTAAAGTTTATAGATCAGATATAAACATTGATGTCTATGGTAGGGATCAAAATAAAGCAAAACCCCTTTTGAAAGTAACTGGCATTTCGTACAATGTTTATGTCGATTGCATCGTTTTGCCACTAGGTGGTGAAAAGTGACTTAAAAAATCTATTTGTCATTGAATCATTCATTGAAGAGATTCGTTCAAAAACGCTGATTTATCCAGTAATGTAACAAGTGAAGTATTTATGAGTGAGTCATTAAATCATTCATTTAAATCACTTGTTCATAATTTTAACATTATGAATATTACAGAGAGAATCGTGATCTCTGTTTGAGACAAAAGAATAGTGATTCTCAATTTATTCAGGATCATGCAGCTCTACTGAAAAGTTTTGATCACAGGAATAAATTACATTTTACTATATATCAAAATACACATTAGTTCTTTTAATTTGTAATAATGTTTTGCAAAATTACTATTTTCTCATGGCATCTGATAGTATCTTTCATCATAAAGCCAATCAACTGTCAGAACTAATTTTTTCATTGGAGATGTTGATCCATGTAGCATCAAGTCATGCAGTTTAATAGAAATGTTGTTGTTTCGCCTTGTTCTTCAGATGCTGAAAAAAAAACTTTAATCAGTGATCTGAAAAAAAATGAATCTACAAAATCAAAAGGATGTTATTCATAGAAATCAAGTATTTTATAAACAAAACTTATCATTGATTTCAGTTTTTGTCCTACCAGCTTGTCTCTTCCTGCATTTATACACAATGGCTCCAGTCGCAAACACCAAAACCAGAGCCAAAACTATCAGCGCTACGGGAACCTTAAGCAGTTCACCTGGATCGATTTCTGAAATAAAGTTCAAAAAGTGATTAGAAACACAGTTGTGTGACATTTTTTCACACCTTATACCGAGCTGCAGCTCCAAACACCAACATCAGAGCCAAAACCGTCAGAACAGAATTAATCATGAATTTAAATTGTTCCCTGTGATCAAACTCTGAAACATCAACTACAGACTGAAGGATTGACTTCAGCTGTTTTTGTTTTAATTGTTCAACTGTTTTTTTCTGTAAGAGCTCATTACCCAAAGTGACGTCCAGACTGAGGTGTGTGATGGAGCAGGTGTATTTGTGTTTGTCTGCAGCACTGATCTCCAGACTCTTCCTCATCTGATACATCCCGTCACCATTGGGCAGCAGATCTCCTCCAGTGATCTCATGATCAGCTACAGGCTGCTCATCTCTGAACAGGGTCAGGTTGATGTGACGAGGGTAAAATCCTGTTGCCAAACAACTCAAACGAAACTTTCCAGAATCTGAGTTTGTTTTCTGAATGAATCTGACTTGCGGTTTCACTGCAGAAGGAAAGGGGGGCAGATAAAAAATGAGTAACAAGGGAATATTACATAGGAATTAAAAAAACAAAATATGGCTATTGATTGTAGATTGTATTATACCTTTTCTGTTTAGTTGAGTTTCCCTCTTTTTAAGGTATGTCTCCAGTGTTTTTATGCAGATTGGTTGATAAGAGCTCTCAAAAAGCCTCTTGGTAATTTCAAGACTGTTATTGTTTTCTGGTTCTATGTAATTTGAAAATACCTGATATGTGTATTTGCCATCAAACAAACGTCGCTCATCAATCGTAGAGCCTCTGTAAGCAGTTTTGCTGATCATTTGTCCAGGTTTATTGTCATTCTGTTCACAAAGACCCATTACCTGATGAACTTTTTGACCTGTTAGGAAATAAAGTAAGTGAAATTTCAACACATTTGGCTTTAGGAGCCCTTTGAAAAGTCTTACAATAAACTTTTTCTTTTTCTCTTTCAGCTAGCTCACCACAGCGGAATAATCTGCATAACCTATTTATCAGTTTTTTTGTTTTTTTTTTATTATTTTCTTTTTATTATGAGAATATGAGAATGATGTAAAAATAGAATTAATTTTTTAAATAGTGGGTGGAGATACTGGATTGAATCTCACGGAAGAAGGCCTGAGAGACAAAACATATGTGTTTTTCTTCCATGTGCAAAATAAATAAATACATACATACATAATTAATTTTGAGTGTGAATCACAGCTGAATTATATTATCACATATATATCGTAAACTAGCAGTGTATTTGTTACAAAACCAAACCCTTTTTTTTATTTAACATAATTTTCATATATCTTCATGTGTTTACATATCTTTCATTCATAAACATCAAGCACAGTCATGTAGTGATATAAACTATTCATGCAATTTCTGAGCAAATCACTTCAGCCAGCTGAACTTACTTTCACTTTCTGTGTCGATGACAGGTCTCAGCTTATGTGATCTTTGTATAAAAAAAAAAAAGCACACGGTCGCTTATAGTCTTGAGGTCATTTGGATCTAAAACATCATCTTCATTTGTATCATTTCCCCTTGCAACATAGATCTTTGTTTTTGAATTATAATATCCTACAGTGATGTCATCCAACATAACTGAAGAACTAAATGCTCCTTCCCCTGTAATGTATGTTATAAGCCATGTCAAAGTGTGAAAACCTGAAACAGATAAAACATATGTTAATTAGCAATTCATCAGTGGGAGGTTCTAGTGAATCACTAGTAGGGGCTTTAATGTAATACTGAAAAAATGACACACTTCAAAATAAAAGACATCTATGAGAATTTTTAATTATTTATTTAAGCAATCAGTCTTTCTAGACTGCTGGACCTAAACTACAAAGGTCCTGTGTGGGAGATTTGTTTTTTAAACTACGAATAATCCGTACGTTCTCAAACAACTTAAGCTCATAAAAGCTGTCTGCATGGCAAATACTTTGAAAAATGCTGCTTGTTTAGGGGTTCATGTAGGGTGCTTCTCAATACTCAAATTGATGCTTCCTTATTTCCTTCCTTCTCTGTCCTTCAGCCTGTGACTGGACATCAAAGTTAGCCATCTTGAAGGACATCTCCATTCTCTAATTGCACTGCAAGGAGGCAAAGTGCGGCCGCTAATCCTACAGGTGCATATTTCTTTTTATACAATAGTTCTTTCTGGTCCTCAGATCTGATTGGTTGATAAGAGTGTGATATTAAAGTAATATCAGAACTTCAACAGCCGTTTCACAGTTTGTAATCATATCACTCTGCTTCTTTTACAGCGAGTGTCATGAGGGATGCCCAAATCCAGTATCATTTTATAAAAAATACAGTTGTTTTGTGTCACAGAATGTAGTTTTAATAGGTTTTCAGAATGTACTTGTTTATAGTTCAAATATGCAGTTTGTTAATAAAGATAACGTGTATTTGAAAATTTGCGTCAACAACGTCGCTCCAGATCATCAGTGGCCGTTCAGCGTTCATGAACCTGCCCGAAAGCGCCTCACCTCATCCAGATCTTCTGAAACTTACCACTGGCTCTGATGTCTCTGTACTGGTTACACATTTGATATAATTCGTTATTGGTAAATCTAACGGTAGACTTTGGTCTCATATATATAATGTTTTTTCCAGAGAAGATAGTTTTGTCAAAGTCTCATGTTTATGTAAATTCAGTGCTGTATATCAGGGCGCCTTTGTACTTTTGACTAAATTGCCTAGTAACTTTTATGATGGCTGTTGTTGTTCTTGTTCATTAAATGTTATTAATCAATA
Organism: Labeo catla; assembly: GCA_012976165.1. NCBI lineage: Eukaryota > Metazoa > Chordata > Actinopteri > Cypriniformes > Cyprinidae > Labeo > Labeo catla. The sequence goes on from VONZ01002606.1 coordinate 5,998, forward strand.
AATAACATTTTATATAAATAATAGTACTTAATAATAGTGTTTAGAATTGAGAAACGGTGTGTGTTCGTGATTGCGATTTTAATTACATTGTTCCACCCTTAGATGGCGACAATAGACTGTTTTTATGAGTGAGTCAGTAGTAAAGACTTTTGATTTGAAAAGTCATAAGCGGAAGTTATTTTTAGTTTCAACAATAGCTTGATGCAGCAAACAAATGCACTGAGCAGAAAAATCACCCTTAACAGATGAAAGGATATTAACATTACGACAAAGATAGCACTTTCCTTAGCAGACATTCAAACTAATGTTTATTGTGGAGAGACAGATCTGAAGAATGAATGCTGTATCAGATGCAGGTACGTTAATCACACCTGCTCTCTCTATCTCATAATACTTCAGTAATACAATAAGCTTTTAATGAAGCAACTCAACATTCCATCCTTACTAGCTCTAAAGTGACGTTTTGGAATTAGTAAACAATTGAATCCCTGTCAGAAGGAAGTAGTTTACACAAAAGAGGGTTTTTAAAAACACTTCATTGTTATTTTGTTTATGTATTTACCAGGGGTGTGAAAAAACGAATTGCAAAAACTCACGTTAATGCAGTAATTAAGTAGTTTTTTTTTTGAGTAGTTTAAAAATTGTTTACTTTTACTTTTGAGTACATTTAAATTAATGCAGAGTCGTAAAAATAAAGATGCTTCACGATGCCATAGAAGGTTCCATAAAGAACCTTTAACATCTAAAAAACATTTCTGTTGCACAAAAGGTTATTTGTGATGAAAGAAGTTTCTTTAAAAATTATAAAAAGGTAGGGAAGAGATGGTTCTTTGTCGAACCAAAAATGGTTCTTCTATGGCATCACTGTGAAGAACCTTTTAAAGCACCTTTATTTTAAAGAGTGTATCAGTACTTTTACTGCTATTTGCTCTCCATTTGTGGTCATTACCAGGGGTGGAAAGTCAAAAAACTACTTCAGTAAGAGTAAACAAGTAGCCTATTTAAAACTACTCATGAGTATTGAGAAATGAGTACTGAGCTGTGGATTCTACCCCCTTATAGTAAATGTGGTACACTGCAATTTAAACATTTAGAAAATGTTGTACATACTGTAATTCACATGATCTTGTCAGAAAGAATTAAGAATAACTATGATCCAGCAGTTTTAAAATGCATCAAAACAACACAAAAAAAAATATTAAAGAGATGAAAAGATGACAGTTATCTAAACATATTAATGTTTAGAACAATACAAAGAATAGAAACACCATTAGAAACTCAAATTGTTATGCTGATAATACAATTTGTAAGGGGAAAAATGGCATGGGGAAACTTTTTCAAAGGAAAACACTTATACACACGCAAATGCACGTCTCTTTGCTGGGTCAGTCTTGGTTAATCAGCAGCATCCACAAAAATGTTTAACTTGAAAATTGTTTTTGCCTGTTTGCACTTGTTAAATGAAGGCGGACTGCATAAAATAGATTAAAAAAAAGTTGTTTATTAACGAGCTGCATTTTTATTACATTACGCGCTGACACAGATGCAGTGTGTATTATGGTGGGGTATGTATTTTTTCAAAAACGCTTTAGAAAACGGAGTCGGGCAGAGTACCAAAACAAACTTGTAGCCAATCAACAGTAGGGGCGTGTCTACTCATGATGGGGAGGAGAGAGCACTCAGTTCACAGGAGGATATTAGCCAAGCCGAATGACTACTAGTGATGGGAAGTTCGGATCATTTTACCGACTCGGACCTTTGAGTCTCGTTCAGCAAAATGAACGAATCTTTTTTCGAGTCATTTCGTTCATTTTGTTCATTTTAGCAAAATATAATTAAAATGTTACCTGTTACTTCCCTAACACATCTACTGCTTACACAAACGTTGATCACACTTTAAACAAAACAAAACTATAATGCTATAAGAAACAGAAAATATTAATTCATTGTTTACCTGGGTCTTTAGTCTATGATTCGCTCACCTCGCCTCTTATCTGACAAGTTTTCGGTTTGAGTCGCTTTCGTTCATCACGTGACAGCCCCAGAATGTTTATATGCAGTCTGAGCCGGAAAGAGAATGATTAGTTCATCTCTCGAAGTTTTGGTTTGAGTCGTTTGTTCATCACGTGACAGCCCCATAAGGTGAACGAACGACTCAAACACAGTTAATTCCAGCACAGAACCTGGCATTAGATGTTGCGATGCGACTGAATGAATGAACTCCTTCGGTATTTAATTCTCGCTCCCGGAGGCACATTAAAGATTCGTTCAAGAACGACCCATCACTAATGACTACAATGGAAGATAGAGATGGCATGATATAAAAACAAGAGAAAACAAACCGTAGAACAAACTGAGGCTTACGATAAGGCAGTGGTTACTAAACCTAGTCCCTCCCTCGGGCTACCTACATATTTTGGTATTTTCGTCTCTTAGTTAACACACCTGATTCTAGGTTACCAGCTACTTAGAAGAGAGCTACGAAATGAATGTTCAGATTGATATTCTCTACAGTGTTCATTGCTCCCTACCCTAAGCAGGAAATGTTGAAATTTCTACTTTACTTCGAACATTCATGCATGGATTTATACTCGCCGCTCTGCAGGTCTTCAACATAACAGATCAAACTTCATTTAGAAGTATGGCATCATATACCCTGTAAATAAATATTAATTTAAATTCATGTTCTCAATAACACATTAATCGCCCTCAAAGTGTTCATATACAGTCAAGTTTCTAACTGGAATCATTATCAACTTGGCACTACAAGACACCCTCCCCCAGCACTGTAGAGAACCAAAAACTGGCAGACGATTTGAATGAGTTTTATTGCAGGTTTGAAAAAACACCATTAACAGCTCCAACAACCCTCCTCTCCCCCTGTAACGGAGTGAGTGAGAGGAGAGGCGAGCGGATCCACTTGCGAGCTTTTATTAAAGGGACGAGACAGATACATAGTCATACAGGCAGGGTCAGAAAACAATGGCACGCAGGTATAACGAAGGCGATGCACAATAGAAGTCCGAGAAACAGGCGAGGGTCGATCCAAGGCGAACGTAATCCGTAAGGGGCTGAGCGAGGAGAATAAACCAATAACACGAGCGAGAGTCCAACAGGCAGGCGGCTAGACAGTCGAAAACGGGGGAGCCAGGCGAGGGAACAAAACACAGGGAACTAGGAACTCGGGAACAAGGAAACTATGAAACGCTAACAATACAAACACACCAACAATACTCCGTGACAACGGAGGGAAAGTCTGGGGCTTTTATAGGGCTGCTGATTGGCCACAGGTGTATGGCGCAATCAGCGTGGTGGATGATGGGAGATGCAGTCCGGGGTGTGGTGCAACAGTCTGTGTGTAATAATGGAGCGAGAGCGACATCTGGTGGTGAGCGGTCCGCAGAACACCGACCAGATTCGTGACACCCCCACTCCTGCACTTCAGATCAGGAAAGGTGATGTGCGCCAAGTCTTCAGAAAGAACCAAAAAAGAAAGGCACCAGGCCCAGACGGTGTGACGGTGTGCGTTTTGTCGGTTTTGCATTTAAATAACTTCCTTGTTTTATTTCTCTCCGAATTTGCTGTATGTGTGCCTGCGATTTTACGTGCTGAAATGAGGAAATGCTTCCCCGCTTATATTTGAAAAAGCAACACACGCAGAGCATCTTCCATTGTAATGACATGCAGTGATAAGCCTTTCTAAACCTGTTGTCCAACAAAAGTGTTATAAAAACAAAAGTTATAAAAAACATTATGACTTGTTTTTAATTCACAACATCAGTCCAGTGTTTGAAATATGTTCCTTATGTGATCTGATGTGGATTCTTATCACAGAATGAGGCAGACAATAAATTCTATACTCATATTCAATGTATGTCGATAAGCAATGGCTTATGAAAATATACGAGATGCCTTGAAGAACACAGATAAACCATATATTATTGCAGACGAGTGTTTATTGTCCTTACATTTCATCATTCAAAACGTTTAATGTTATATCTTGTTTTTAATCAGTTACAGCAATAGCGATGCTTTTATCCATATTAGAGACTCTGGAATGGAATGTCATCAGCGCTACTTCTTTGACACATTTGTGGTTTTTCTGCACGAGGGCGCCCTCTGACATCCAGTATGAATGAAACCCATTCTATTTTGCGTACAAATCAAAAAATAATAACTCTCTCAAATGAAAAATTAAGTAGACATATACTAAACCACACTTTTTCCAGTGTACAGAGGTTTACGGGAGTATATTTTGTTAATTTGTTGCAAAAAAAAACATACTGAAGTGGCAAGATATCAGAACAGAACCGAAAACCGTGGTTAAAAACCGAGGTACATATTGAACCGTGGACTAACTGTATTGTTGCATCCCTGCTACCTCCATCTGTCAGAGGATCACCAGCTTCTTGACAGACAGGCAGCAATTAGTAAAGCTGGGAAAATTCTCATCCAACACCCGCACAATCAGCACTGGTGCTCCTCAGGGTTATGTTCTCTCCCCACTGCTCTTCTCCCTCTACACCAATGACTGCACCTCCAAAGATCCCTCTGTCAAGCTCCTGAAGTTTGCAGACGACACTACAGTCATTGGCCTCATTTAGGATGGTGACAAGTCTGCCTACAGACAGGAGGTTAAAGACCTGTGGCTGTCTGGTGCAGTCAACAACCTGGAGCTCAATACGCTCAAAACAGTGGAGATCATAGTAGACTTCAGGAGGAGACACCATTTCTCAGGACCTGAAGTGGGACATTCACATAGACTCAATTGTCAAAAAAGCCCAGCAGAGGCTGTACTTCCTTCGCCAACTGAGGAAATTCAACCTGCCTCAGGAACTACTGAAACAGTTTTACTCTGCCATTATGGAATCCATCCTCTGCATCTCAATAACTGTCTGGTTCAGCTCAGCTACCAAATCTGACCTCAGAAGACTGCATCGGACAGTCCAGACTGCTGAGCGAATTATTGGAACAACCCTTCCTACTCTCCAAGAACTGTACTTATCCAGAGTGAGCAAAAAGGCTGGCAAAATCACTCCGGACCCCTCACATCCAGCACACTTCCTCTTTGAACTGTTGCCATCTATGCTACAGAGCACTGAGCACCAGAACGGCCAGGCACAGGAACAGTTTCTTCCCTCAAGCAATCCGTCTCATGAACACTTCACAATAAACGTGGAACACGCAACACTATTATACATTCACACATACTTATTTATACTTCAAATTTGCACCTTGCGTACCTGTACATAGTAAATTGTTTATTTTGTGTATTGTAAAGTTATTGCTATTTTGCACATTGTCTGTCTTGTATAATTGTATATTATTCTTTTTATTATGTTTTTTATCATGTCTGGTCCTGTCACTGTCATTCTATTGCACTGTGGAGCTTCTGTCACTACAACAAATTCCTAGTATGTGTAAACATACATGGCAATAAAGCTCATTCTGATTCTGATTCTTTCCAGTGCTGGAGAGAACTAAAAGGGATGGGAAGGCCTGCAATCGGACGCTGAGGTTGCTTTGTTTCTTCTACAAACACATTACAAGCGTTTTTGAGTGTCAAACTCATCCGGAGAATGCGTCCAAGGGAGAGATGCAGCAGTGCAGATTGCACGTCTATCTCTCTCTGTTTATGTTGAACTTTATTCTTGAACAGATGGGGCTGTATTAAGCAGTATATAAAAAGTGTTTCTGTTGCTCATGAAAACCTTTTATAAAACGCCTGTGTATTTGACAAATATTGCATTTAATCCCCTTCATCTGTGATAGAGAATAGGCTCGTTTGTCTTTCCATATGTGCAGCGCAGCAAACACATCTTAAATTATAGGCTACGTGAATATGCCCAAACACTATGTCAAAACATAAACATTTAAAAGGGGCACTTCAGAGTTTCTATAAAGATATTTCTCATGTCTGTGTGACAAGCAAGCAGTATTGCTGAGATTTTCTTCATTTCAGGCAGAGGTTCAAAGAGACTGAGATGGCAAGCTCGTTTTGTTTGTTTTCTTTATTTTACAAAAGTACAATATTTCACTGTTATTTTGAAGTTACACAAATAAAAATAGACCGTTTTGAATGATGTCTTGTTCTTTTCAGATGGATATCACATCTTTCTGCTGATATAAGGAGTGCCTCCTGCGTGCACACAACAGTTTTGAATTTTTTTAATAACCAAATTTCGGCAGATCCGGTAAAGTTAGTAAGGTATTTACAGATTCGACTTTCCCGGATCAATAAATTGTGAGCAAAACATTTTTACTACACAAATGATGCCTCTTTTCTTTCGTAAAAATGCAAAAAATGTTACTAATGAAATACTTTTCAGTAACACTCTGTAGCGTCACCAAATTCAGTTCAAATATCACTGCTCTCCTGCTTGTTGTACTACGACACTTATATAATTGCTTTGACACATTTATTATGAATTTTTATTATGAAAAGTAGTTAAAAGGGGTCCTATTATGCTCTTTTACAAAGTCTTGATTTTGTTTTGGGGGTGTACTAGAACATGCTTTCATGCTTGGTGGTTCGAAAAACGCATTATTTTTAACATAATTTACGTTAATACAATACATCTCTCCCAGCCTGGCACAAAAGGCTGGATTAGTTCCAGGTTTAATGAAGGCCCGCCTTCCGAAAAAAGAAATAAGGCTAAAAGCAGCCTAACATTGTCAAAGAACATAATCACTGATTAGCCTAGCCTATTCTAGTGCAAGTTTATGCATTTAAAAAAAACATTTGCGTTATAAGTGAAGCTATTTACGCTGTATGATGAATAAATCCCTTATCACACACTGCACACGTCTGCAGCACGTTACAGCTCCGAATGCGGCAACTGGAGTAGATCACGGCTTCGGCATGTGTTCCGACCCCCTGTACTGCACACGTCTGCGACGCGTTACAGCTCTGAAGAGGCCACTCTAGTCAATACTTGTGCTGCATCGCTAAAGTTAGGCTAATCCCCCATCTCGTCCCTTTCCCCCTTCAACAATTCGAATTTCCGTGGGCGGAATTTATTTCAGTGATATTCTAATGGACCGCGTTGTGACATCATTGCATGCAGAAAACAAACACTGTAGTCCAAAGGAGCTGTTCGTTGTAGTTCTTGGAAAGGGATTTTTTAAAAACAAAATATCTATTTTTGGAGTGGACTTTGAGATTTGTAACTTTGTAGATCTTTTTTATGCCCAAAGATACACACCACACACTGACTAAAGTTAAAAAAGTGAAAAAGCATAATAGCAACCCTTTAATAACTTTACTGTATCACATTGTACTCTCACCAAATTCAGTTCACATATCACTGCGCTCCTGCTGGTTATACTACAACACTTATTTTGAAAGTAATTGCTTTGGCACATTTTTTATTATTTTTTATTATGAAAAATAGTTAATAACTTGTCCACTGTTACTGGACATAATAGTTAATAACTTTAGTGTACCACACTGTACTTTCACTAAATTGAGTTCACATATCACTACTCTCCTGCTGATTATACTACAACACTTATTTTGAAAATAATTACATTTACACATTTTTTAGCTTATGATTTATAGAGTATGATGATTTATAACACAGTGAACACGTTGCATCCACTTAAGTTACAATGGATTATATTTCTTTTGTAAACATTATAATGTATTATAATTGTTGTTATGATTATTTATAAGATGATATAACATCTTATAAGGTTTTTTATAATGCATTATTATAAAATCATTCATTATAATGCTTTAAGAATACCCTTATAATGTATTATAAATATGGGCTTCAAGTGTTACCAGTAACTTTACTGTAACAAACTGTACTTTCACCAAGTTCAGTTCACACATGACTGCCCCCCTCTGTGTCACACCCCTGTGGACTGTTTCGTTGGTTTTTCCCTTTTGTGTCTTTATTTGGTCTTTCCTGTTCCGTTGCTTGTTATGACGTCATTGTTTAATCTCTTACACCTGTCCTTGGCTCATTAACCTGCTTATATAAGTTTGATTCCGTTCTTCCTTCCTTGTCGGTTCTTAATGTAGTATAATGTTGGTTATTGTCGTGTGTTTTTCCTTCCTGTTACCATTTTTTTTTTTTGTAAAATAGTTAATAACTTCACTATAACACATTGTACTTGTACTTTCAACAAATCCAGTTCACACATCACTGCCCAGGTTTTACTACAACACAACAACACAAAAATATTTCGTCATGTAACAGTATTCCAACTGTAATATTTTCTTGAAAAGTTTGGAAGTGACTGGATTTTTCTCTCTAAACAATAAGACATGTTTTCCCTTAAATTATTTGAGTGCATACAGTTAAAATAACAAAAATAATACCTAGAAGAATACATTAATTAATTAATTAATTAATTAAATAATTTTAGTAAAACAAAAAAATAAACATTGGTTGTCCATATATAATCTTTCATAATAAAAAATAATAAAACGTGTAAAAGCTATTATTTTCAAAATAAGTGTTGTAGTATAACCACCAGGAGAGTAGTGATATGTGAACTGAATTTAAGGAAAGTACAGTGTGTTACTGTAAAGTTATTATTTTATTAGTACCATTTTACGCATTTCACACTTTGTGTCTCTTAAGGCGGGCGTACACGGTGCGATTTTTGAGGTCGTACGAGCTTGCATGCGATTTTTTTGGTTATCGGAGGAAATCGTCTCTTCTCGTATGGTCGGGGCTCGTATGGTGTGTGATAAATTAGGAGACGAGCAGAGTGCCTTACCAGCACTTCCCGACCTCACGGTCATTTTTAAACATGTCAAAAAACTTCGGGAGCTGTCGGATTGAAAGCGTGAAGTGTGTGCTGTTGAACGAGCCGATTTGTTGAGCAAACTGGAAATGACCAATCAGAAGCTAAGAAAAGAAAACCACAGAAGAAGAAAGATGAACATGGCAGCACCACGGAGAACAGCGAGCGCTGTATGATATATCGAGCAGCATTTATCATGACAGGCTCCATTGGGGGAGGAGGGGGGTTGGGGTCTACATTTTAATATTAAAAACAATATTAATAGTATAGTTATTAGTTAAAAATGTTTTATTTGATTTTATAAATGAGTCAATTTATACAATGTCTAAAATGTTATAAATAAGTCCGAGCATCGGGACAATTTTCAGGTCATAGTTCAGACGCGGCTGGGCTTCGGGCCTGTTCTAGGCTTATCCTTATTTTTTTCCTTATTTTATCCTTATTATTTCATACATACACCAATTATGGTGATGAAAACTAATTTCTGCGCTGGTGGAAACAACACGAGAACACTTTCGCTTTCACTTTCGAGACCGACTCCGGAAGCGTTTAGTGTCTCCGAGACTCCGCCAGCAGCAGCAAATCAGCGCAGCTGGAAGATCCGCGTTCAAGCGCACGCAATGGGCTGAAACTTCCCACACAGCTCCGGCAAACGTAATTACAGTGAATGTGTCGGGGGAAATAGAAAGGAGATATTTTAATTATTTATGAACAAACCAGTGTTTTCCCAAGGATGAAGTTGCCGATCCTGACTCACCATCTCCTCTCTGGACGCGCCTTTAGAGAAATGCATCTTTACAGATTACATATTGAAGAGTTTTTTTTTTGTTTTTTTTTTGAAAGAGTATTAGTTTTGTTTCGTTAAGTACTAATTTCAAGCTTTCTATAGATATATGTATCATGTCTGTGAGGTATGTATTCGCTGAGTTTCCGTTAATTTTTGTGAAGCGTTGAGGCAACAGAAAGCGCATCATGTTTGTTTTCTTTATTTAATAAAAGCATCGTTTGCAACGTTTTGTTGATATTGTGAGTGCACACAAACAAAAGACCCTTAACAGTTCCGAATGATGTATTACTCTTACCTTTACGAGCAAAAATGACGGAACATTTTAAATTGTTTCCACTGAAAAAAATGCAAGTAATCGCGCTGTGGCCTCCATTTCCTGCAATTCGGCTTTAGCTTCCACTCTCCGCACAAAGGATTGGGTATGCGTCTAATACCGCACATTTATCTGTTTAACGTTGAAACTAACATTGTTTTATACTTGAACTCTTTTAGGCCTATATCTATAGATCTTATTTTAGGCAAGTCGTGATTTCAGAAGGCAAAATTGATCAAACAGACTGTGCGTGTTTGATCAATGTGTCCGATCAGTCTTCCGCTGACCACTCGGTCATTACTTTAAAAAACAAAAACTTAGCCTAATGAACAAAAATGCTCCAAATGTTTTTTTCTAAATTAACTTAACAAAAGAATGAAACGAAATATAAATCACTTTGCCATTAAAACTGAACTATTTCAAAGATGAAACAGTAGTATAAGATGTTTGGTTGAAGACGGGCTCGGGCCGAGAATTCTGATAAGCTGTCTGACAAGGGCCGGGCTAGGGCATACATATGAGGCCCGTGCTGGGCTATAATGAACATTTATCCCAATACTTAAGTTATTATTTAATGTTTGCAACAAAGAAATGTAACCTATACCGTGTATCCTGCTCGTGAAGCTTGTTTAAACATAAAGCTTAACTTACATGAGCAGAGCTCTCTCTGAATCAGCGGTTGCGGGAAAGCAGGTTTAAATATTCCGATGTGACTGCGATTTCAAATGTTTTATAGACATGGCGAAGTCATCATCATAGCAATAAGATTGTGTGTGTTTGAATCGAGATCGCGAACTTTTAATGAATAATCCATATGCGTCTCTATGTATGTCATAATTTGTACCAGACCTCAAAAGTTACCGGGCGCCTCGGAAATCGGCAGGTTTTAAAATCGTGCAGTGTACCACTGCGTCCGTAAACAAAGTCACTCGTGACGTGTGCGTTACGGTATCTCGATGACGGGTTTAAAATCGTACCCGGTACCACTGGGTCCTCAGAAACAAAGTCACTCAGTATTGGACGTTAAAGGCGGCCATCACGGTCCTCCGACGCTGTCGAATTAAGACGCGGTAACGGCCGCTGTCTAGACGCCAGCCCAGTTAACAAAAGGTCCCAGAACGCCCCTAAATGGCCTCTGCTAACGCCCCAGACATCATGGGTAGGGTCCCCTAGAAGCGTTGCGACGGACGTCCGAGACTTCCGGACAAATGTAGAAGTACAGAAATACCTTTTAACCGACGAAAGCTTAAAACTCAAGGCCATGTCGAGGAATTCACGTTAACTGTCCTTTAACTGTCACTAAGCTGCTTTGAGCGCGTTGCCATGTGGATACGCGGTATTCTAAACTGATGTTTCGATCCCAGGCTCATTTGATTGACATTTTGTTTGTAGCCTCCCAATGTGGCTATATTATATTACTTTTTTGAGTTTACACATATAAAGTGTACATTTAAATGCAATAATCATAATTTCTTGTTTTTCATCATAATTTTCCTTTTCATATTAACTTTTCTTGTTGGCTTACCAACAATTTGATATGTAAATAGGTAGAAAAAATGTATTGGCCTTACCTGTGTTATTTCCACTTTGTTTCCATTCTTCATGTTTCCTTGGCTGCATAGGTCCAATCTATAAAATACTTTTAGAGCAGCCTAATTTTCTTTCATGCATGGGGAAGAATTATTAGGGCCTAATGTTCGAGTTATATTATTGAAGGTATCATATTTTGATGTTTAAATAAGACCTAACTGCTAAAGAAACAGACTCATGATTTGATGACATCTTTAATTGCAGTAAGTTACTCCTATTTTCCAAAATTAATATCAATCTGCAAAACAAAAATGTTGTTTTTGCATTTGCATTCCAGTATCACAGTTTAAAAAAGGGAGTTTGTTTTAAGGAATATACCCTTTAAGAGGAGACACCTGCTGAAAACACTGCAGGTTTTTAGCATCTGTCAAAATTAAGATTTTGGGTTTTTTGTTTTCATGAAGTTTTTAATAGATTAGTGGAAAGAAACCATCCAAAGACACTGTTAAGAGATTACTTCTTTATAGCACTAACTTTATTTGTGTAAATGGTTTTTTCTCCCACACTGAGCCATAAATCTCATTTCAGTAACACACCAAACTTTACATTTTAAGAAGGTTTTACAGAGTGGGATTTGTTCATATAATTTGCTTGATTATATACAACATTTTATTCCCAAAATTGGCGAAAATAGTGTAAACAAGATTTTGAGAAACTGACTTCATCCAGTGTTTTAGATTTCTTGTACCAGAAATGTGCAAATGAATGCATATTTCATTAAATAATGCCTTTGCATGTTAAACATTTGTTTAGAAAACTTGTAATACAAAAATGTTTGCAGTTATCAATGTAATCAATCAATTGCAAGCAAGGCCATAACTATTAGTTGTTGTTTTTACCCTATTCACCTACAGTGTCTCGCCTTTAAAACTAATATGGGTTTATATTTTAGTTTAATTTTGTCTTTAATTTATTGAACTTTGTCTGAGTTACAGAGGTGTCAGGTCTGATGATAAAGCCAGGCATGTGTGACCGTATTTTTCAAAGTGTTGTTATGGAAATGGCAGATGAGGGACCAAACAGGGGACAAAAGAGGATCCTCAAATGAGGACGAAGAATTGAACTCCTCAGAACGTCCGTCAGCGAACGTTAGAAAGCAGACCGACGTTCGCCAGCTTAACGTTACAGAAATGGACTTACTGCGGACCTAAACGGGCGTCGCAACGTCCAGAGGACGTCCCGTTTACTGGGAGCGCAATGAGATCAACGTATTTTTGTACAGAGCGGAGGGCTCTCTTGTAGCTTGTTTTCTACATCACTACGAAAGAAAGAGAAATTTCAGTAGTATTAGTAGTAAGTATTTCAGTTCCACAGGCAGATCCCTTAGGGTCTACTGATGACGAGCAAAATATTTCAATATGCGTTTATATATATATGTGTACATATATATATATATATATATATATATATATATATATATATATATGTATATATACATCAGTATATATACATCAGGTTTTACAACGTATAAAGTATATATACATCAGGTTTTTCTGCGATGCCTCTGTCCTTGTTCTCTTTCCTTAAAGAGTGGAGTAGAGCAAAGACACGAGGAAAGGAAAGAGAAATGACCCGTAGTTTGCCTGACGTTAGCAACATAAAAAAAAAAAAAATCAATTTCGGTTTATTTCTAAAACACATTTAAAAACGGCTTGGCCGACAAAGTGCTGTACAAGTAAACAGTTAATACCACTAATAGCAACAAAACAGTTAAAACCAAACACTCATTTTAAACAGAAAGCAACAGAAAATAAGTAAGTTTTGAGACATGACTTAAATTCAGACAAAGTGGAAGCTGATCTAATATGGAGTGGAAGCTTGTTCCACAGTGTGGGGCCGGCCAAAAGCTCGGTTGCTCCTCGACTGTAGCCGAGTTCTGGGTATCTGAAGGAGAAATTTACATTCAGATCTAAGGCTGGTGGGAGAGTACGGGTGAAGAAGATCGGATAAATAAGAAAGTGCTAAATCATTTAATGATTTATACACCAATAATACAATTTTAAATTTGATTCTAAAATTAATCGGAAGCCAGTGAAGAGAAGTGGGGTACATGATCAAATTTCCTCCCTCCGTTCAGGAATATCGCTGCAGCATTTTGAACGACCTGTAAGCGTGCCATTTGGGACTATACCGTAATAGAGGGAATTGCAGTAATCTAGGCGCGAGGTAATAAGAACATTTTGAAGCAAAAAACGCTCATACTGCAAGAGACATAAATCTGATAAGCTTCCACAAGAAGGCTTGTGTGTTTAAAAGAATTTCTCAGTGCTCAAATATGAACATTTAAAAGGAATTAAAGAATGAGAGAATTATAAAGAATTATAAGAGAATTATATTCTTATAAAGTAATCATACCTGCTAAAACGGGAACTGGAACCAAAAGGAAACACATAAGAGCACATGGTGTATTCATTTTGTTGTGGACGAAAACACATATTCAGACTAATGTAGTTTTGCTTCAAATACACGTGTCCGCTTAATCCAGGAGATCGTATGGTGTCCCATTCGTCATTTTAGGTTTAAAAAAAGCTCCCAAGCCCCATCGATGCCCCCTTCAGCAGACTAAATAAAGGCAAAGGGCGTTTCTTGTAGGCTGTCTCGAAGTGTAGAGAGGGTGAAATCTGATACAGAATGAGCACCGACATCCTGCCAGAAGTAGTCGGGATATCAAGTTATTGTGCGAGTTATAAATTAAAATGACAACACCGTTAGATTGTAAGGACGGGAATATTTGAAAAGACAAAAATTAAGTTTTTAATATCCTTTAGGCTACAAATCCCATTGTGTAGCCTATTGCAAATTAACAAATTGAATCAAAATATGAAAGTATTGAATAAATGAACAAAACAGACAGTGCTTCTGAGCTGGACATTGTGGAGGGAAGACATCACAGATCTTAAGATCCTAAGACAGCAGAGAATTTGCAACATTTGCCATGACAATTTTAGAATCTGTATCATTGTTTAAATAGCAAATGCACTTAAGCTCATCTGTTCGCCCATGGGCGTGCTGATCTGAAAACGAGGTATGTTTAGGTGCATTGTTGGCACGTTGCTATTTTGAGGCAACTGAAAACAATTGCGCCATTGCCCAACTAAAACCTTTTCAAAAAGTCAGTGGAGCAGAATTTTTAATTTATTTAAAGGGCGCGTTAATGATATGCGCCTTTGAGGGTGCACAACGCGCACATCTTATTACACACGTTAAAATGGTACAAAACCTGCCCACAGCTCTGAGTGTGCTTCAGAGCTTTTATACAGGCTCAGTAGTAATGTCATGACACCCCATGGACAGTTCTAGAAAGGGTTTTTTTGTTGTTGTTGTTGTCCATGTAATTTAAAGAACCTTGATATGTGAATTTGCCATCGAAAAAGGCAGTTTATTAGTTGTAGAGCCTCTAAAAATCAAGCACACTTGGGTTATGCAGCAGGACAATGATCCAAAACACACCAGCAAGTCTCTGAATGGCTGAAGAAAAACTAAATTAAGGTTTTGGAAGTCCAGACTTAAATTCAATTGAGATGCTGTGGCATGACCTTAAACAGTCCATTCGTGCTCGAAATCCCTCCGATGTGGCTGAATTAAAACAATTCTGCAAAGAAGAGTGGGCCAAAATTCTTTACCAGCCCCGTCCACGATTGTTGACGGCATGGCCATATTAGCAGAGTCCCCGCCCTGATTGACCCGCAAACACACTGCCATGTTTATCTTCTCACCAGAGCATTTAAAAGCATTCAAGTAAGAAATGTTTTATTACAAGTATAGAAGTTGTTTATTCCAGAGCAGTGAGTGATTTCCTGCTTTCAATTTACTTTTTGGGTCATATTGACAGCGTAGACCCAAACAGCAGTATAGGTACTGTATGTTATGCTGCTACACCGCTGATCTAATATAAACGTGATTTCTTTTCCAGCTGTTTAACTTCATAAACATAACTGGCTGTATTTTTGTAACTTATGAGTGTAACATAAACTTGTGTCTGAAAGAGAACTTATTTTGGTACTCACATGCGTGTGACAGACGCTTTTTGGGACCCACATGTGCTTCGGACATGTGTGTCCAGACATCAGAGGTTTAAACTGATATGTCTTTAAAACGCATGATTTCATCGCGATATTCATGATAATCAAAACCAAACAAAAGCCTATGTTTTTTGTCAGAGAACTGAGATACAAGCTAAAATTGTACACACCTGTTCTAAAAAAGGGGCGGAGAGCAGCAGCTCAGTTGCATTTAGAGAGATATGCACTTAAACAGCGTGTTTCTTTCACTCAAAACAAGCATTTTCAAAATTCTAAAATAAATGATCTGTGGTGTATTTTGAGCTGAAACTTTACAGACACATTCTAGGGACACCTGAGACTTATTTAAATATTGTAAAAAGGGGGCATAATAGGTGCCCTTTAAAAGTATTGAGTAAACTACTGACAAAGGTAAAACAAGTGACCGTAAAATATACACTATAAATATAGTTTATATTTATAGACTATAAAATAATAGACTATAGAATATAGAATTGGAGGACATCAGATCCTAGGTTGTATTCACTTATAGGACTTAAATAGAACTTCTGTCATATACCCCCAAGGGAACAAAGATAATGCAGACATTTGCAATGATAATTTTAAAACAAGTGTTTGGCAATACTGTACAACAACTGTCATGCCAATAAACCTAAATTGAAATGAAAAAAAAAAAAAGTGGCACTGGACTTTGTATCATTTTAGAACAAAAACAATGCTCTAGTTTCCACCAATTTAACACACTAAAAATGTAAATGATTTAAACCGGTCCTTAAAATGTGCTAATATCCAAAGCAACAACTTCATCAGGATCATCAGAATGCTTGTTCCATACTCTCTTCAGATGCTGAAAAATAAATTAGTTTAGTTTGTATTAATATTCTGTTAATTAATACTTCATTTTCTCTATCAAGTGGAAAAGCAAAGTACTCAAGTAGCAGAGTAAATCACTTTCAGATTAAGCTATAATGAAAGGAGTATAAATTATTCAGGGCAATTAATTGAGTGATATATATGTATTTATCTTAAGCATCACATTTAGATTGGAAACTTTGGACACAATTTCTCATCATATATTTCAGTTCTTGTCCTGCCTGTTTGTCTCTTCCTGCATTTATAATTGATATTCCATAGACAGTTCTCCGTAGTCTCTCAATTGTAATAAGCCATAATAATTATGAAAGAAAAATCTTACTGGTTTACTAGGCTTGATGGTTAGCCAAATATTCACGTTCATGTTACATATTTAAAAATGGTGCATAACAACATAACATTCTGTAAGTTTTCTTTTAAATTTCTCCATCATGTGATAACTAATATTATCACATAATATAAACAAATATATTATGAACATTTTGGGATGGCTAGATTTATTCATGGTTCGTATCGTACCTGTCTCTACTATCCATTTGTGTGTAGCCTAACTACATTTCATTACGATCTTGTCCACGAAAGCCACTGCAGATATAGTTTCATCATCCTAAAGACTACTAAATGGACCAGTCACAGTCGTGCAGTGCCCTATGGTGCCTTAAAAGACTCTCCTTATCTGACCTTTTATTTACTCTTTAAAATGTTCTATCACTTTGTTGTTCAGTGCAGTGTAAGCTGCTGTAATGACAGTAAACAAACTCTGTACTTTCAACTTCTACTGTAATCACCTGGAAGGTTGTTGATCAGGATACCTAATATGAAGGTTTGGGGTCAAAAGGACATTAATGCAGTATTAAGTAAACTAAGCTTAACCCCCCTTTAGCTTCCATGGGGTCACTGCGTTTACTTATGTGATAAAATAAAAAAGTTAAGTGCTCAATACAACACATATACATGCACATTTATATTTCAATGCTTATTTCCTAAACAAGGCAAACATTCTTTACTATGACTGAATCAGACCACTAGATGGCACTACATGCATTCCGTTCAGATAGCAGCATTGATTACGCAACATTAACATAGCTTCTGTCACTCCAGACATAATAATACCACATATCCACCACATTATCCTTTAAAAGAAAAACTTTTAAACTTTCTCAATAAACCACAAATTGTAATTCTTAATATTGACTTGTAATCATCAATCAGGCAACTACTGTATGTCACCACATACTTTCAATGCAGATGGATAAATGTGCAAACATGTTTTGTTGTGGGAGAGTCAGCATGATCTCTGATTGCTCATTGCTCACTTCTAAACCAATAAAGTGATTAAGTTGATAAATTGATTTTGTTCAGTTATAACTTATAATAACTGAACAAAACATTAACAAAATACCAATATCTTTATTTGCTATCTTAGCACCTCTCTTATCAGTGGCCTTGTTACAAGCAACCAAAAAATACAATAAACATAGGACAGAGTTAGCCAAAGAAAAACTCCAATGCAAAACAGCAAGCAGGATAAATGGCAGATTTAACAAAAACAAACTCAGAACTAGCAATAAAGTAACAATAAAATACTATACACACACCATAAAAGCTGCATGGAGAAGAAACTAGAATAAACCTTGACAACAGTCTTGTCTATAAATAATTCATTTAAATCCGTAAACATATATTACACATTTACACTTTAAGGGATAAAGCTGTTAGTTCACTGTTATTCTCCCATCTTATACTACATGAGAATGTAAGTAAATCTCAACTGGAGATCTCACAGCTTGTCAAAGGCAAATATTGCAACAGCTCTGATGTATCTTAACAAATCTCAGATTATTGTTCCATCATTTGTAACATCTCCACTGGATAAAACAGAAGATGTAATGGTTTGATCTCCTTGCAGATAGAATGGATGTCTTCAGAAGATTAGAAAACATTGTCAGCATCTGTACATGGACATACATTATGTAAGATGTAAGACACAAATCTTGTAAAGATCCTGTAAAAAATCAATAGAAATTTCAAAGTAACCTAAACCAGAATATAAAATTAGGCCTACCTCTCCGTCTTTCTGCTTGCCTTCTCATGCAGATGATTATTGCTATTGCCAAAATCACGCATACCAACAGAAGGACAGCAACAGCTGATAGCAGAACACCTGTGTGATAGCTGGAAACTTCATCTTCTAAAAAGGGAAGAATTTAGATTAGGTTAAGATTTAGATTAGATTAAGACTTTATCAGATCCTTTCTGTATTTATAAGAGCTCATTACCCAAAGTGACTTCCAGTTTGTTTGTCCAGACTGAGGTGCGTGACAGAGCAGGTGTATTTGTGTTTGTCTGCAGCACTGATCTCCAGACTCTTACTCATCTGGTACGTCCCATCACCATTGGGCAGCAGATCTCCTCCAGTGATCTCATGATCAGCTACAGGCTGCTCGTCTCTAAACAGGGTGAGGTTGATGTGACGAGGGTAAAATCCTGTCGCCAAACAACTGACACGAAACCCTCCAGAATCTGAGTTTGCTTTCTGAATAATTCTGACTCTAGGTTTCACTGTGGAAGGAAAGAAGGACAGAGAAAATGAGTAATAAGGTATTATTACCTATAGATTTTAAAATGTATGTATATACCTTTTCTGTTTACTTGGGTTTCTCTCTTTTTAAGATATTCCTAGATATTCTCTTTTTAAGATTTTTTAAGTTTTTATGCAGGCTGGGTAATATAACTTCTCAAGATGCAGTTTGGATAGTTCTAGATTGCGTTTTATTTCTTTTTCTGTGTAATTTGAATAAACCTGATATGTAAATTTGCCATCAACAAAACACCGCTCATCAATCATAGAGCCTCTATAAGCACTTCTGCTGATCATTTGTCCAAGATTATTGTCACTCTGTTCACAAAAAACACATCAGCTGATAAACTTCATAACCTGTTAGGAAACAAAGACAGATACAGTGGATTGCCACACACACTGAAGAAGGCCAGAGAGGAAACATTTGTGTTTTTACTCCAAGTGCAAAATATTTACAGTGTGAATCACAGTCGAATTGTATTATTACATCTATCAAAAACTAACAATGTCTGTTACAAAACCAAACCATTTTTACTTAACATCGTTTACAAGTATCTTTATGTATTTACATATCCTTCATTCATAAACATCAAACACAATCATGCAGTGATATGATTCATGCAATATCTGAGACAATCACTTTAGCCAACTGAACTTACTTGTCTCGGGTGATTTGATCGTTCTGTAAAATGAGCAAGTACATTATCACTTACAGACCTGAGGTTATTTAGGTCTACGACATCATCTTCATTTGTTTCATTTCCTCTTGCAACATAGATCTTTGTTTCTGAATTATAATATCCTACAGTGATGTCATCCAACATAACTAAAGCACTAAATGCTCTTTCTCCTTTGATATAAGTTGCAAGCACCGTCAAAGTGTGAGAACCTGAAACAACAGACAAAAACGTGTTAGTTAGTAATTCTCCAGTGCTAGGTTCTAGTGTCAGTGGATACTAGTAGGAGCTTATTTTTTGTGTAATACTGGAATAATGATAAACTTTAATATAAAACGTAAGACATCTGTGAGAATTTGTATTTGTTTAAACAGTCAGTCTTTTAATACTGCTGGAACTAAACTACAAAGGTCTTTTGTGGAAGATCTGTTTTTAAATGTACAAATAATCTGTCCTTTTTCAATTATTCTGAGCCCAGATAGCACATGTACATCTGCAAGATGTCTGTTAAATACCACTACATCTGGAAAACATCTGACTGACATCTGTAAGATGTCAGTTTTACATACATTCTAAAATCATAAACATCTTAAAGACATCTAATAGACGTCTATTTTAAATCTTATATGAAACGTCCAATAGATGTATTGCAGATGAGCATATATACATTCTAAATCATAAACATCTTAAAGACATCTATTAGATGTCTATTTGAAATCTGATAGGAAACGTCCAATTGACGTATTGCAGATGAGCAAACACTCTGAAACGTAGGTCTTGCAGATGTAAATGCAGAGGTCAAATAGACTTCTCCGAGATGTACGTGTGCTGTCAGGGAGGACATAAAAACTGCCTGCATGGCAAATACTTGTAAAAAGAATTAGAAAAACGCTACTGTTTAGGGGTTCCCACATGCTTCTCAATACTCAGATTCATGACATTTTTATTTTGAATTTTCTAAATAACCTAATTTCTACAATAGGAAGGCAGTTAAGTTTCGAGAGAACTGCGCAATATGTTCTAATAGGAATAAACATTCAAAACAAATTAAAACATGTTTCTTATCAAGTATGTGGTGAAATCACCTGATAAAACAGAGCCTGGAACCAAAAGACCCTGTCCCAAATGAGATACTTAATGAAAACTTGCGGTGTGGTCTGTTAAATCCAGGAGATCGTATGGTGTCCCATTTGTCAGTTTAGGTTTAAGAGTTCCCGAGCGCCATCGATGCCCACTTCGGCCGACTAAACTGAGGCAAACTGAACAGACTTGTACCCCATAGTCAAAGCGGAGAGGAAAGTGTGGGGAGGATGCAGTTTGTGACAGGACGAGCACCAACTTGCTACATAACTTTTGGAAATCGAGGCATGGAGTAGTCTGGGAAATTAAGTTCTTGGGTGAGTTATATAAATAAAAATCACAACACAGTTTAATTGTAAGGATAGAAATATTTGAAATGGTTTTTCTCATCTTTTTAAATAGCTCCATTCCTCAAATGCATCAAGAAATGGACTTGATCAACACCAGAACCTGTAAAAGCAGTTTTGGTGATCAAAAAGAATGAAAGAGATATATCAATACATCTGACCTCAAATGTCCTTTAGTAACTCAAGTCTGGTTTTAACTTACAAATTAAAAAGAAATATTAATCCTTTATTAATCCATAGTTTATTAGGGGAATGGTTGTAAAATCTTAATGTATTTGTTACAAACAGAAACTTACATGACTTTAGAATATGTTGATGCAAAGACTCAAAAGACAAAGTCATTCATAATTTAACCATAACCTACCTTCAGATACTGTATGCAGCATCTCAATTATAATGAGCCATAATAATTATGAAAGTTCTTTCATTTATATAGCACATTTTAAAACAACCACAAGACTGGCCACAAAAAAAAAATCAAAATATAAACACCTAAAAAAAAACTGAAATCCACAATAATAAATAAATAGTCTAAATAAATAACATAACATAAAAATCCAACTAGAAGTATGAACGTATTACTAAGGTTTAAATGTTGTCAAAAGGAGTAAAATAATTTTGAATAAGGCAAGAGTGAGTGCTGCAACTTTTCTAATTAATATGGTATTTAGCTCAGCTGGTAGCACATGATGCTAGCGACACCAAGTAAAAAAGTAGCCTAATCTGATTGGCTAACTAAGTTTGATTATGCTTTGCCAAATTATTATTCACGTTCATAAAAAATGTAAAAAAAAAAAAAAATCATTCGTGACATTGTCAAATTTCTCTCTCATGTACTGACTGAGATCGCTGGATTTATTCATGATTCATAATTGTTTCTCCAACCCGTCTGTGTGTAGCCTAACCACATTTCATTACAATCTTGTCCGTGGATGCGAAGCTACTGCTGACATTTTTACAATCCTAAAGATTTCAAAACGGACCTGTGCTTCTTGTTCCCCTAGGTAATTGGTGCCCTACGCAGATTGCGTAGGCCTGCATCGCCTATAGGTAGGGAGCGGAGGTTTTGCACTGCGTTTCACACCCAGTAGACACCTTTAACATGCCCATCCAAGTTCTTCATATATTTTTGTTCTGTAAAATAAATATGATTTTACACATTGCACATTATTGATACCAGCATTTAAGACAAGAGTAGGCTATATAATAAAGGTGTATGAACTATATTCTCAGGCAATTAAATGTGGTGACAGTTCAAAGTAATTTGCAGATATAAGTTTAACCTTAAATCAGTCTACTTATCTGATCTATTATTCACTCTTCAAAATGTCCTATCACTTTCAGTTTTCCAAACATACTGGCTGAAGTTTTCCAGTGCAGTAAGCTGCTGTAATGACAGTAAACGAACTTTGTACTCTTAACTTCTAATCACCTGGAATGTTGTTGATCTGGATAAATGATGTTCCTAATATAAAGGTTTGGAGTCAAAGGACATGAATGCCATGATAAGTGAACTAAACGTAACACCCCTTTAGCTCCTTAATTTTAATGTTTTTTGTTTTTTTTTCCATGGGGTTCTTGGCATCCTTAAGTCAATGCGTTTACTAATTTGAAAAAATGTACAAAATAAAAGCGAAGTGTTCAATACAACACAAATACATGCATGTTTATATAATCAGACCACTAGATGCCACTACAAGCATTCGGTTCACATATCAGCATGGCCTCTGTCACTTAAAACATAATGATAATAGTATATATCCACCATATGATGCTTTTTAGAAAATATACCGACCCTCTCAGTAAACCACAAATTGTAATTCCTAATAGACTTGAATTATTAGGCAACTACTGTACAACACCACATACTTTCAATTCAGACATATAAATGCACTATTTCCTATTTAATACTGTACAGCCGCTTTGTCACAATTCTGTATTGTTAAAAGCGGTATATAAATAAAGGTGACTTGACTTGACTTGATAAATGTGCAAACAGGTTTTGTTGTGGGAGAGTTAGCATGATCTCTGATTGCTCACTTTTAAAGGGATAAATTGATTACATTAACTGATTATCACATCAAATGTTACAATAACTAAAAAACATGAAACAAAATACTAGTATCTTTATTTACCCTCTTAGTACCCCTCTTATCAATGACCTTGTTAAAAGCAACCAAAAAATACAATAGCATATGACAGACTAAGCCAAAGAAAAACTCCAGTGCAAAACAGCAAGCAGTATAAATGTCAAACTGTGCAAAAACTAAATCAGAACCAGCAATACAGTAACAATAAAATACTGTACATACACTACTATACAAAAAGTTGAAAGTAGAACAAACCTTCTTGACAACAGTGTTGTCTATAAATAAATTAATTTAAACCCCTTGTAAACATATACATATTTACAATTTAAGGAATTAACAGTAAGATGTTAATTCACTGTTAATGAGAATGTGAGTAAGGCAAATATTGCAACAGCTCAGATTATTATGTGATATCTACATTGGATAAAACAGAAGATGTAATGGTTTGATCTCCTTGCAAATAGGATGGATGTCTTCAGAAGATTACAAAACCTCATCAGCTTCTGTACATGAACATAAATGTTATTTAACATGTAAGACACTTGTAAAGATCTTGTAAAAATTCAAAAGAAATCTCAAAGTAATGGAAAGCATACCAGAACATTAAATTAGGCCTACCTGTCTGGCTTTCTTGTTTCCTTTTAATGCAGACGACTATCGCCATTGCCAAAACCACACATACCAACAGCAGGACAGCAAGAGCTAATAGCAGAACAACTGTGTGATAGCTGGAAAGGTCATTTTCTAAAAGAAGGAAGAATTTAGATTAAGATCATTAAGATTAATCAGATCATTTCTGTATTTATAAGAGCTCATTACCCAAAGGGACTTCCAGTTTGTTGTCCAGACTGAGGTGTGTGACGGAGCAGGTGTATTCGTTTTTGTCTGCAGCACTGATTTTCATAATCTTCCTCATCTGGTACGTCCCATCACCATTGGGCAGCAGATCTCCTCCAGTGATCTCATGATCAGCTACAGGCTGCCCATCTCTGAACAGGGTCATGTTGATGTGACGAGGGTAAAATCCTGTTGCCAAACAACTCACACGAGACCTTCCAGAATCTGTGTTTGCTTTCTGCATGAATCTGACTCGAGGTTTCACTGCAGGAAAACAAATTAATCATAAATATTGGAATACCCTCTTTTATATCATAAATTATATAATTTACCACAAGTATTTTACAGTAGATTTAATTATGACACACAGGAAATAAATTAAAAACAACTTTTAACAGTTTACAGCAGCTAAAATGTCTGTTGTATGAAGCCGTCTTGAGCACTTACTCTTTCGATTTACTTCACTCTGTCTCTTTTTGAGGTAATTTCGGAGAGTATCTATACACATTTTGTAATTGATCTTTTCATAGTTCTGCTTGAATTCTTCCAGATGAGGTTTGAGCACTTCTTGTGTAATATTTACAGTCACAGTATAAGTAAAGTTGCTGTTAAAGTAACAAAGCTCATCTGTGGTGCAGCCCCCAGCAGCATCTTTAGTAAGCATCTTTCCAGGTTTGTCATGGTCCAGCAACTCACAGACAACCAGTGTCTGATAAACATCAAGACCTGTGAGGAAAATGAGGGAGAAGATTGTGATGGGTTGGTCTCCATCATTACACATAGAATATACTTATTCAAGCGACTGTATATGTATAATTAGGTCAGTGCATTACAAAAATACCGTCAGGTTATTGGCCTACATACCGTCATTTTGACTGTGTTGACTGAACAGTGCAGATCGTCTCATAAAGGAGCCATATGTAGTCACTTATACCCTTTATGTAATCTGAATCAACAACATCATCCTCATTCGTCGTATTCCCTTTTGGAATATACGTTTCTGAATTATAGTATCCAACTGTGATGTCATCCAGAGCTGTTATGTAACTAAATTCAGGAAACTGTGTTTTTCCCTTAATGTAAGTTGACAGCAACGACAAAGAGTGAGAACCTAAAACACAAAAACACGTTTTTAACAATAAGTAATGGTTTTCTATTTATTCCTTCATCTAGATTTTAGAGAGCATATCGTTTTAAAACATGTCTTGAATAACTTGACAATGACTGCGTTTCATTCATGAGTATACACTAAAGATCACTAAAGAGATAAAATGCGAGAATCTTTATAATAATCTCAAACTGAAGTCATTCGACAGCAGAACGTTTAGCGATCTCATCTTTTTGAAACTTACCATTTGAAGCAGACGTTTGAAGTAACAAGTAACAAGTAACACGATGATTCTATCCATTTTTCCTCCGTTCTTTCAGTCCCCTCATGTTACAAACAATTATCTGCACATTATTCAACTAGTAGAATATATTTTAAAAGGAAACAAGTTTGTTGACCAGTTTGTTTACCGGCTGTAGCTTTCGATCACGAAAGAAAAGAATCTAAGTTTCTTCTCTAAATGCCTGCAAGCGTTGTTTTCCGCGTTCCATTCATTTTAAGCGTACAGTTTCATTATGCTCTGCCAAGATTCGACTGAACAAATTGTTAAGACAGTAAAGACAGGCAATACTATTGGGTTACAAATATTGTCAATTTTTTTAGTGTGGGTTTTCTTTGCTATGCTCTATATTACATCCTAAGGTTTTGTTAAAATGTGACTCTGGACCACAAAATAACCCATGCTACTTACGACATAGTTTTGTGGTCCAGGGTCACATATGATGTCTGCAACTTGAAAATATAAATCGCCTTTAAGGTTGTCCAAATGAAGTTCTTAGCAATGCATTCTACAAATCAGAATTTAAGTTTTGATATATTTACGGTAGGAAATTTACAGAATATCTTAATGGAACGTGATCTTTACTTAATGATTTGAGGCATAAAAGAAAAAACAAATTTGACCCATAAAAAAGTATTGTTATGGCTATTGCTACAAATATACCCATGCTACTTACAACATAGTTTTGTGGTCCAGGGTCACATATGATGTCCGCAACTTGACCATATGTTTAGGTTCTTGATAGAAATATTTTTAGATTTTAAGTTTATTTTCATAATACATTCACCATAATACAACAGAAGAGTAGAGTGCAGTGCGATCATTGTTTTGTGGTTCATCCTCAGAGTATTTATTTGATTACAGGAAAAATCTAAATTTAACAAATAAAATTAACTTGACAAACATTCTTTAAACTTTAAAAGTGTTTTTCTTTATATGATATAGACACTATCCACCTGGTTATGCTATGCAAAAATGTTTCTTTATCATTACACATATACACAAAGTCTTTGTGGTTTTTAAGCAGATTCAGCCACCAGCCAGTCTTTGATTTCTTTCTTGTTTTCAGCCACCCATTTTATATTAGCTTTTGTCTTCTCGATGGCCTGTTCCAGAGCTGCTGTCCCTGATCCAAAGCCGATTGCTGAATTGTCACTCTTAAACTGCAGAAGCTTTTCACATGTTGAGACACGAGGGCAAAAAACAATACAAAACAAAACAGAAATTAGTAAGTAAACCTGTTCAACTTGTTTAGCACAGTTTTATGACATGAGTTCAGGTCATGAAGTAAGTTCTTACTATGGTATTGTACTAACTGTGTACCTAGGAAAAATACACACCTGTTCAAGTTCTGATTCAGTTGAAAATGTTTTGGTTATGCCACTTATTAGGTTGGCAAAGTTAAAAGACCCCACACCATACCTAAGGACATAAATCCATTCTGTTAATCACATTATTGCATTTAACTTATTTTAACTGCAAGATATTTTTTCAGTTATCTTGTATATGAGCATTTGTGTTGTTCATTAAGCTCACTCTGTGAATATATACGGCCAGTTCATCCTGACAAAATCCCAAGCCAAAGTTTGACCATCTGGGTTGCTGGCAATATACACAATGACAGAGGTAGCGTCTTGTTTACGGATCATTGATGCATCAAGCGTGTATCCAAGGTATCTACATTTTTGACAATATAAAAATAACATTTATTATTTTATAATGTTATTCCTTTGAATAGTTTCTGCATGTTCCCAAAGAACAACATATATCAAACCTTTCTAAAAGTGTGGTATTTTTTGCACAAGCTAGGGCTGACATGAGTTTATCAGCTTCTATCGCAATGGTGGCGGTCTTAAACATCTCCCAGCCAAAGTCCCACTCTTCAGTGCCTCCTGCGGCAATAGCACTGCAGTACACTGTAGACCTCAAGTTGGGGTGAATCCTGGAAATGAGATCTCAATTAAATCTATGTATAATAATGTGGACAGCCTATAGATTTTGTTAGATTTGCACATTATGTTTTTCCTGCAGTACAACATTGGATTGCTTGACTAGAAGACCGAAATACTGAGTGCCCTAATGCATGAGTAAACTCACGGATTGTGGTTTGGTTGGTCCATCCACTGTCTGTACCAGTTTGTAGTGAGACTTTGACACTCATCTACACCAGTGCTGCACGCAAATCTAATGGCATTAACTTGATTGTACCTACACAAGGATAAATTAATAAATATAAGCCAATTATTTATGACTTAGCCCAATAAAGAAGATGGAACAAAAATGTTAAGATGTCAAAATGGTTGGACATCACTTACTGGTCTGTATGGCCAGTGGGCACATGTGACCAATCTTCCGTAATATTCTTGAAATATTCAAAAAGAGGGGTCACCTGTTTCCTGGTGTAGCTCTACAACAACAAAAATGCAAATGCATATTACTACTACTCTAAAATCAACATAGTCAAGAAATAGGTTTATTAGGTTTTAAATGTTATAGAAGTATTAGAACAGACCTGTAAAAGTTCATAGACATCAGTTTGTGTAAACATGAGGTAAAAATAATCCAGGTTGTTGAGCGCAGACTGCCATGGCATGTATTCTCTTTCTTCAGATAAATACTTTGTAGTTTTTAACGCTAAAGTGACAGGAATCATCTTTGCCCTTGAAAAAGAAATTCAGTATGCAAGTGATTTTATTTAAATGTGCATGCACAAATAAAATATACATATTATATTATACCATTCGAAAGTTTTGGAACATGGAATCATGTTTTTTTTTTAAAGAAATCTCATCTGCTGACCAAGCCTTTATTTGATCCAAAGTACAGCAAAAACAGTAACATTTTGAAATAGTTTTACTATTTAAAATAACTGTTTTCTATTTGAATATATTTCAAAATTTAAGTTTGCAGTGTCATATGATCCTTCAGATCCTTCATTATAATATGCTGATTTGCTGTTCAAGAAACATTTATTATTATTATTATTATTATTATTATTATTATCAATATTTAGAACGGCTGCAGCTGCATACATTTTTTTCAGGATTCTTTTATTATAGAAATTAATACTTCTATTTATAAAGGCTGCTTTAAATTGATCAAAAGTGATGATAAATACATTTATAATGTTACAAAAGATTTCTATTTAAGATAAATGCTGTTCTTCTAAACTTTCTATTCATCAAGGAAACCTAAGAAAATCCACTCAGCTGTTTTAAACATAATAATAATAATATTATAATAATATATGTTTTTGAGCAGCAAATCAGAATATTAGAATGATTTCTGAAGGATCACGTGACTGGAGTAATGATGCTAAAATTTCAGCTTTGAAATCACAGGAATAAATTACATTTAAAAATTCAAAAAGAAAACTTTACTGTTTTTGCTGTACTTTGAATTAAATAAATGCAGGCTTGGTGAGCAGAAGAGGCTTCTTTCAAAAAACAGTAAAAAATTTGATCGGTAGTGTAGATATTTTATATCTAGGAAACTGTACCCCAACTCTCTTTCTGTTTTTTTACCTTGCAAGGTTAAAGGCATCATCCACTATCTGAGCTCTGTTGATGACTGGGATGACCTTTAAAAAAATAAAAAAGTGATAAATGAGATCAAATTTATTAATTAGAACTGGGTCTGTGATTTCAATCATGTCTTTACCACATGGTTCTCGGTCAGTTGATTCAGGAGACGCTCCCAGTTCTCATTGTCATAGTTCACTCTGTAATATCCTGTGATGTTCAAATTCACCAGCACCCACTCATTTCCAGTTGTCTTCATACCAGAGTGAAATTCTGCATATGAAAGACAATCATGTTAACCTATTATATTACATAAAAATATATGCATCAAAATGGTGAGCTTGTTACAATCATAGGAACATAAAACTATGTGTTCATACCAGTTTTTTCTTTGAGCCAATAGCGTGACTGCTCCACTTTTGCCTTCATCCAGTTGATGGGTACAATCCATTCATAACTATAAAATCATAAAATCAAATAAACAAACAGGAATCAGATCTATAAAAAAAAAAAAACAGGTAGCTTTGAAGATTAATTTAGACCTACTTGAATGGGGATGGCCTCTGAATGGAAGACTCAGGATCCAGAAGGAAGTGCATCTGAGAGACCTGGCCTGTCGTAGTGTTGACTGTGACCACCGGGAAGCCCATTTGAAGAACCCAGCGGTCCATGATTTCTTTGACACTTAAGGGAATAACTGTTCCAGTCTTATCAACAGCCTTGAGGTGGTAAATGAAAGTGTTTAAACAACCACTAGAGGGCATTATTGAGTTAGATTGGAATTCTGAGTCATTCTGAGTAGGTAAATACTAATCAAATAACTGGCCTGTTAATCCTGTTACCCTTGGGGTCAATTTGACCCCATGCGATGTTTAACGCCTGTAAAAATATGATTGACATTATTTTTTTTTGCTTCAGATTTAATGACTTTTCCTAATTTAATGAGGACAACTCTGCAAACATAAAATTAACATGATGATATTTTTTTTTATGTCCTGTACCCATTTTGT
The DNA here is from genome assembly GCA_012976165.1 of Labeo catla. Lineage (NCBI taxonomy): Eukaryota > Metazoa > Chordata > Actinopteri > Cypriniformes > Cyprinidae > Labeo > Labeo catla. Next base: position 35,874 of record VONZ01002606.1, read on the forward strand.
CACATCGGTTGTACTCGGGGTCAATTTGACCCCAGGCTCTTTTTTATGTATAAAACATAAGAAATCTCAAAAGTTTACACACATTTTTTGGGTGATATTGAGGACACTCTAAAATGCTATAATTTTATAACATTTACTATAATTTTATATATTCAGTGTAATATTCAAAACATAATATTTGTGGTTTACTGGGGAGGAGCAAACATATAAATGCTCACACAGAAGCCTTCTGAATCATTTTTCTTTGTGTTTTGTGGGCTCTCTATTGAAAATAGCCTCTAAGCAAAGGTTTTCTGTCAATAAGATTTTGTCACATTTGTTTTTTTATTTTTTTGACAGTGAAAGTGAGAGAATGACACGTGTCTGAGATAGATGATAATGCAGAGGAGGACCCTGATTATGAGGCATCCTCCTCACATGAGAATGAGACTCCTAGTGTTGATCTTCTGTTGTCTCTCAACCACCAGCAGACATATTACCTTACACAAATGGAAAGTTATTATGGTCCCGCTCCCCACTTGATGACTGAGAAAACTTAGTGCTACTAATGTCAACAAAATGGTTCCAGGGCCCACCAGATATGCTGTCAGCCTTGTCCAATATCAGCAGTTTTTGATTACACCATCAAATGAAAAGGATATACTTGAAATTACTTCAAACTCAGAGGGAAAGGTGTATAGCCAGGGGTTTCAAATCTTTCCTGGAGGCCCCCCAACCCTGCACATTTTGTATGTCCCCCTTCATCGAACACACCATTAGTAGAGACTGCCTTAGTAGAGAAGACCTGAACTGGGTGTCTCACATAAGGGAGACATACAAAACATGCAGTGCTGGGGGCCTTTGATGTCATATAACAACACATGGTTATTTTTGGCAAATTAGAAATCCTGTGTTAAACATGTCCCCAGGAAGTGGTACGTCTGGTCACCTTACTTTACAATCCACTCCTCCCATCACTGTGGATGACTGTCTGGTTCAAATAGTTTATTTAAAAGGCCTATTTAACAAGTCAACAAAGGTATAAATGACCTGACACAAAAATTTTAGTCAAAAAGTCATATTTTGGAGGTTTCACTTGCTGGGGTCAAATTGACCCCAATGGAAAAAAGGTGTTAGCGGATTTTAGGGTAACAGGAGGGTTAATTAATATTACAGGTTTTACAGGTGTTTCTAATGCTACTCACAATTTGAAGGTGATTCCACAGGTCCTCACCGACTGTGTTTTGATAGGCGAACATGGTGAGATATGTCTTATAGAGAGAAATATCAGGAATATAGCAGATTAAAAACAAAACAAACCATGTATTTATCTAATGTAACATAAATGCTTTGTAATTTCCTCACATTTAGTCCTTGCACGAACACAGACTCGGTAAGGAAGTCTGATAGCATTCTCAACACCGACGCCCCCTGTAGATAAACAGAGAAAAGAACACCGAATTTCATACTAGCAATGATCAATTATGTACTTCAAAGGGAAAGTTTTTAAACGTCCATCACCTTGCTATAGGAGACCGTATCAAACTGCTCAGTGATTTGCTCTGGTTTTATAATATCTTCCTCCTTAGAAGACAGGGGATGGGAGGAGGCCAGAGCATCCACAGCAAAAACACGGTGTACGTCTTTAAGGATGATCAAGTCTTTCTGTGAGAGCGATAATAAATACGTATGTTTACATAGATTGCAAATATTTTTTATCCAAATCTTTTCTAATATATATACAATGTTGAATTCTCATGATTAATAATTTTTAGATATCAATTGTTATTAATAGCCTTTTATTACTATTATTTCAAAACCCTACGTGACGTAAGCGACGCGAGGATACAACGGTCACCTGAGGGAAATTACAAAAGGCGCGAGTATGCTGCCTCTTAAATTTTACCTCAGTGAAGTGGTTAACAATAAGTTATTTTTTCAATTGTTACTCTTGGTGAAAACTCTTGGTGTTGAGACAAGTCACAAAAACGAAGATGTGTGGAGTTAAATCACCGCATTTCAGCGACGGTACGTATTATTGATTGCTTCAAATATTAAGGCAAACGGCTAAAGGCCTGTTTCGTCATTTGAACATGAAATAAGTTTAATGGAATATTACGAAATACACTTTAAAAGATGTAAATAAAAGTTTATGATTGGTAAATGTTGTTTTAGATTACCATTGGCAGGTGCTGTAAAATTTGTTAACTTGTGAACACTCACCACGTTCCAGGACGGTTCAGCAAAGTCTGCACCAAGATATGATACATAAGATGCGAAACCTTCATTTAACCAAACTTCATTCCACCACTTTAGAGTCACAAGGTTGCCAAACCACTAACCAAGAACACAAACAAGACATAATGTTATTATATTACCCATATTATAGCTATTTAAAACCTATCATTTAATATTTTTATAAATGTGAGTACCATGTGTGCCAGTTCATGGGCTATAATGGTGGCCGTTCTCTCTTTGTTTGCATTCGAGGAGATGACTGGATCATATAGAAGGTTTGTCTCCCTGTACGTCACCAGACCCCAATTCTCCATCGCCCCAAAATAAAAATCAGGCAGTGCAATCTGGTCTTCAAGGTGGATAATTAAAAGTCCTTACACATTATTTTTTTCCCCAGGCAGTAATATTCAAGAGATGATTTAGATGTTTAAACATACCTGATTTAGAGAGCGGATATGGTACACTGTAATAGTTTTCAAAAAACTTGAGGATTGGCCCAGTTATATTCAAAGCATAATCACCATGGCCGCCCTCGATGGCTTTCTTACGAGCCCATATTCGTATCTGTTCAAAGCAAACATAATTTAGTTAAATGCACCATGAGTAAATATGCTGTGTGGACAATAAATGTGAGAACTTTATCTTTTAAAACAGCTCATGAAAGATAAATTATGGTCGTACCAAGGTGTCATTTGCTGATGCAACATTCGTGTAGTCACTGACAACCAGTGCCAATAGATACGAGGACATGTTCTTTGTGGGTTCAAATGTTGTCACTGTAACAGGTTGTCCATCAAGAAGAGTGTCCAGTTTCTCTGAATGACAAAAACAAGCCTTAAATTAGATTCTGTTGTATTAGATATCTATATACAACTATATGCACATTTGTTTTTCTTTTCTTACTTTAAAAAACTAGGATTGCCAATAGAATAAAACAATCATGATTAATCTCACGATTTCCAGCCAGTCTTTAGAAAGCAGACAGTGTTTTTATTTTCTGAAAATTCTCTGAAATTTGTATTTAGACGCACTAGAGGCCCAAATTTATTTGTAGTAGTTCACAGTACAAAAGTTAACATAATCATTGTTTTTTTGGTAGAACTGACCGATTTCCATTCCATTCGACAGGGCCGTGGTTCCTCTGTCATGGATGAGAGTGATGTAGAAAACCGCTCTCATTGCAGGCTCATCGAAACATGGAAAGGTCTTGCGAGCATGTGTGGGATGCATCTGGCTGGTGGCAATTATCCTGGAGGAAGTAATTATTGTTATATCACTAAGATACAGCAGTCTTAACACCAACGGTAGGTACAGACCATAAAATAAGCACTGGGTTATTATGGGAAACAATATGCATTTTCTCTATCTACACAATGTTCACATGATAATTGAATCCCCCACACCTAAGAAATCTTGTAGATATTGTAATGCTCAAACACGCATAAAAAGTTGCTTTATGGACCAAGTAAGTAATCTTCTATGTTTATATGATGGTACAAAGGTTAAACAGGCATAAAGCTGCCAAGAGATTCATCAAACAAACATGTGACTTGTCAACTGCAAAGGCTTTGATGTTGATCTGGACAGCTTAGATTTTTCCCATCTGCCACCTGAGAGTTTACCATTAGAGTTCCTGGCTGGTTTTATTCAAGATCTGTGTTCAGATCTTAAAAATTATAGTTAGACTTACTTTTTCTCTCCATTCTCATCATATTCACTTCGGTAGAACCCTGCCAGGTCATCTGCAAGTTCTCCCACAAACTCTGTGTAAAGCTCATAGAGCTCTCCAGCTTTCAGGTTGCTCTTTAACTCTACGACAAGGTACTGCGTCGTTTCCTGCACCCAGGTTTTCTGAATTGAGGGTGCCACTGAGGAGCCAAGCGAAGAGAGTTTGGCCAGATATCCATCTATTGAGGTCAGGTTCAGCTTATTGGAGTGAATGAGGATGAAATTGGTCTCCTTTAGACATTTGAAGACCACGCTGGAATTTCCAGTGAATACAAAGAGGCCGTGATCGTTTGGCTGAAGTCGAGGCCAGAGAGTGATGTTGTAGTAATCAGGAACCAGAGTGTCTGGTAGACGATACTCGTTCCAGGGCTCAGCAGTAGGCTCTGTAGAAGGAAGGAGTTGAACGGTCCACAACCCAACAATGGTGGCCACTGATGCCATCCCTAGGAAAGTACATCCAGCACACATTGCACTAAAATTGATTTTCACCATGTTCCCTTTCACCACAGGTCAGCAAAGATCAGACCAAACTGTAATGGCATTTTATTTATTCTTCCCAACTTCTCTCCTCCCTAAGGGTATAATGGCTTATCCATTAACACTGAGACTAGCCAGTGAAAGAATCTGATAACCTGATAAGTTAAGGTGCACTAGGATAATATATTACAACATGTGTCTTCGCTGACATGTTTATGCAGCCATTACTCTACGGTAAAATGTGACATTGAAAATCGTGGGAAAGAGCTCAGAAAAACAAGCATGGCAGCATCGCAGCCATGAAATCATCTAATGTAATCCAAAATGTTTTTTAGTCAGTGTAACTGTTTATGTTTTTATTAGATGTATGGCCATATTCTAAAATTATACCTAATAAACAGGGCTCCAGACCAAGATTAAAAATGATAAAAAAAAAAAAAAATTAAATTAATTTAAAATCACAATAATTGGCAACCATTTGGAAAACTTTGTGAGCTATTATCAGACGTCATCACATTATGACTCGCTAACAAATGATTCTTATTAACTGGTCCTTTTTAATGAATTCAGCCTTGAATTCACTTTAGATGTTCACTTTAGATGTTTGTCTCATTCAGTCTGTAAATCATCTAGAGCTGTTATAGATTTGACAACTGACTTCCTCACTGAACCATGAGTAATTTTTCGGTCATGAAATTCTGATGAAAATCAAATACTGTTACTTGATATGTTTCATTAGAAAAGGATTCAAATGACAACATGTAATTAAAGATACATATTTACAATAAAAATAATGGTATACTGCCAAAAAGTTAATAATAATTCTTATTGTTTACCATCTGTAAGATACTGTGTATATATGAAGTACTATAGTACTTGAAAACTGGTTAGGAAAATACAAATTAGTTCATGGATTGAGGTTTTTATTTTCATTAGACAAAATATCAAAATGATAAATACCAAAGAGTTATGTACTATTTGCATATTTAGTTATTTTATCATTATACAATTGTCAACAGACAATCACAAAAAGTCATGCCTTAAACACATTTGTATACTGTACATCATCATAGGAAGAAAGTAGCACTGGAATATATTGGGATTTAGAACATTATCAATAATAAATAATCATTCCTTTAATGCTCATCTTGGCCAAACAAAACAATGTCCCAGTGTTCCTCTCCTCCTCAGAGCAAACAAACTGCAGTATGTGAATCTTTCAGAGTTACGATGGATTATTGAACCATTCTAAAACTGCTTGCTGGTTCTTTTCGACCCATTTGATGTTGGCCTGAGTCCTCTCAATGGATTGTTCAATGGCTAGGGTTCCTGAACCGAAACCTATGTGAGCGTAGTCATCCCTGAACTGCTTCAGCTGTGTTTTTAAAAAAGGAAAATAGATTAAGAAATATTCAAATATAAGTTTCTACTGTACAAGATGACAGTCATAAAAATAAAAAATAAAGCAGTCCTGGGGAAGATTACATACCTGTTGCAATTCAAATTCAGTTGAGAATCTTTTTGTGACACCGTTGATCAGATTGGAGAAGGAGAAAGATCCACCTCCGTACCTAATAGAGAATAAAAAAAGTGGATGTGCAGTTATAGAAAATTGCTATCTGTGTTTTTAAGGAAATATAAAACATAGGCCCCCAAATATTTGCTTACTGATTGAAAATGTACTCCCAGTTGGCTCTAACAAAATCCCAGGCCAACGATTGCCCGACCACATTGCTTGCAATGCTGATGATGGTAGAGGTGGCATCTTGCTTCCGAATTTTGTTTGGATCCAAAGTGTATTTGAGATACCTACAACATACATCGTAGCACATGTATTTAGCTAAATGCATTGAGAGTTGTATGCATTTGTCAGCAGTAATCCGCAGCTCACCTGTTCAGTAACCAGGGCTCGGTGGCACATGCCATAGCAGCTCTCAGTTTATCTTTCTCTGCAGCAACAGTGGCATTTTCAAACGCCTTCCAAGCAAAGTCCCACTCCTTCTCACCACCTGCAGCAATGGCACTGCAGTACACTGTAGACCTCAAGTTGGCCTTAATACTGAGGAAGTGAGAGAATTTTAAAATGAGAGTTAAATGCTAATCTATTCATTTAAGGTAATAGGCATATATTCTATAAAAGTACAAAAGTATTGAATTTATTTAAATGTACCAAGTGTCCAAAATCATTTAAAACTGTTTCTGACATTAATTAATATACATGATACATTAACTTGATGCACTCTCTACGATCTCCTCTAAGATTTCTACTGAGTAAAACTCACGGGTTGACAGTTGAATTTTCCATCCACTTTTGGAACCATGTTGTGACTAGAGTCGTACATTCTTCAAGGCCAGTGCTGCAGGCAACTCTGAGTGCATTTACTTGATTGTATCTGCAGATACAAATACATGAATGCAATGAATAGTTGCTTGAGAGCAAATCTAAGCATTTATTGTTGCTACTGTATATTTACATGACTTACTGGTCAGTATGTCCTGGAGGCACATTTTCCCAATTTGTAAGTGCTGTGAAGTGATCAAACAAATTTTTCACCTGTTTTCCAACATACATCTGCAGGTATGAAATAATTTGATGTTAACATTCAAGCTCAGTTAATGAAACATTAACATGTAATATTCAGAGATAAAATTACCTGCATGGGGCCGTACACCTCTGTGCGATCAAACATGAGGTAAAAGTAGTCCAGGTTATCAAGAGCAGACTCCCACGGCATGTACTCAGTTTCAGAGGCTAGGAACAGTGTGGTTTTTAGAGCCAATGTTGTTTCAACAATTCCTGCTCTGTAAAGGGAAAAGATCCTTTTTAGCGTTTGGACTGGATGGAAATTACACTCGTAACTTGCAAGAAAGATGATCAGATCTTACTTGGCCAGGTTAAAAGCATCGTCAATTAACTGTGCCCGGTTAATAACTGGAATGCTCTAAATGAAATCAAATTAAAAAGATCACTGTCAATTATGCTGAATGAAAAATAATCCAAATCTTGCTCTGTAAGTATCTTCAACAGTATTACCTTCTAATTTAATTAATGTGATTCTGCTTACCTGTCTTGAAGTCTGGAGTACATTAAGCAGACGTTGCCAGTTTTGATTATCATAGTTAACCCTGTAGTATCCTGTCACATTGATGTTTGCCAAAATCCACTCATCACCACTTGCTTTCATGTCATTCTGTAGGTCTAAATCAGAAATACAGCAGAAATACATGGAATTAACATTGAATGATAATCTGTGATCGTTATTGTCACTGTCATCTTAAAACTCACCAGTTTTCTGTAGCAGCCAATATAAGGGTTGTGCTGCTTCCTTCTTTGTCCATGAAATTGGTACAAACCACTCATAACTGAAAAATTAAGAATATTGTTATATAGTAATTCTACATTTCAGCAGAACTTTGCAGTTGATTTCTATGTAATAAGTTGATATGAAAAGAGAATGTATGTTATTGATCTAATTGTGACTACAGATGTATGCCCCCTTTCTTACAATCAACCGCAATCTCACGTTTAGCTAATCTGCCTCCATCCAATCAACAACTGATAGAAATAAGTCCCCATCCTTTTTTTTTTTTTCCTTTTTTGATTGTCTGTTTTACTTAAATGTATAATGTCATAATATGGACGGAAAGAGGGTTTTAAAATATCTAGTAAACTACGCTTACATAGTTTTATTGTTCTATACACTTATGATAGTTTTTTTGTTCTAAATACTTTTGGACATACTTAAATTCTGATGGCCTGTCTGGTTTACTTTCAGGATCCAGGAGGAAGTGCTCCTGTGTTATCTCGCCAGTTACAGTGTTAATAGTGACCACGGGAAAGCCCATTTGAAGAACCCAGCGGTCCATAATCTCTTGCACAGTTTTGGGAAGATCGGTGCTGGTGTTGTCCACAGCCTACAAAATTATCCAGATATGAGCATGTGTTTTGTGGTAACAAATCAGATAATGACATGGCTGAATAGCATTGTTTAATTGAAACATACTGTTTGTAGATGCTCCCAAAGGTCTGTGTATACTGTGTTGTTGAATTTAAAATGATCCAGATAAGTCTGTTGAAACAAATTGGTTGTAAATGTACGGAAGCATTCTCCATTGCAAAAGCATATAAATTTTTTATTGTACAACACAAGGAA
>VONZ01002607.1:0-44427 GCA_012976165.1 Labeo catla
AAAAAAAAAAAAAAAACCGTAGTTCAGCAGTTTCTATATGCTATCACATGACTGGCTGATTAGACAGTTGCATTAATGAGCAGCTAAACAGTTGTACCCAATGAAGTGTCCAGTGAGTGTACATGTATATGTTACAAAGAAATTTTAAATACCCCATTAAATACCTCAGTATGTTGAGTTGACAGTTTGGACTCCTTAGTCCAGCACACAGCTGTTTCACTCCTGAATCCTGCAGGTCATTGTTACTCAGGTCCAGCTCTCTCAGAGAAGAGTTTGATAATTGTAAAACTGAAGCCATAGTTTCACAGTGCTGATCAGTGAGATTACAGATTGCCAATCTAAACAGGGTAATAAGAAATAATTAATTACATACACACTGTTGACGTATCTGTTTTAGGTTTTCTTATTGTTAATGTTTTCATGTCTTTAGGTATGTTTGAGTCCATGTGGTGCTGCACAGTCCTATCAGTGAGAGTTGCCGATTGCAGTCGGGGGCAGAACTGAAAGCAGAGATGTGAAGTCAGACACTTTCTGCTTCTAATAGTGACGTTTTGCACTGTGTTTGTATACTTTATCCCAGATGAAGTGAATTTAATGCAATACTTGTCAAATACACATATGTGTGTATTTCATAATCAGGTGCTCATGCTTATATGATGTTTTAGTTCTATTTGTTTGGTATTTGGTTTTCTGCTTATTAATAAACTGCATAAGTTCTCATCTTAACTCAGTTACAGTAGATCAAACACTACAGATAAACATGACCATAAACAGACTTTATAAATGTACAGACATCAGCTGTTTGAGAAATTTCTATACATTGTTTCATATATGTAGAAGATATATGTAGACAATGGGCCTCATTTATCAATCCAACATTGAAATGAGCGCAGATCCGAGCACACAAATCAATTTACGACAGAGTTCACATCTGATTTATGAAACATTTGTATGCTGCCAGTCCAACCAATTGTCATTTGAATATCACACCCCTAAAAACACCCCATTTTAGAAGCCTTGCCCCTAGAGTTTATAATATAAATTATAAGTAATTTCATGAAAGAGAAACTGGTTTTACTCTAAAAACACCCACTAACCTTGTAATTGCAAACAATTACATTAATTTATATACATTAAATACCAGTAAATATAATGAAACATTTACAAACATTGAACACTATATAGCCTATTTAGTTCCCCTCACTCCACAACAAATTCTTTAAATTTAATGGTATTACAGAACAAAAATAAGTTACATAGAGTGAAACTGAAATGGTATTGGGCTCATTAGCCTCTCATTCGATAAGAATCCAAATGTTTGCAGTTTTGCCATGTAACCTTTGGTTGGTAAACTATTATTGATTATGTTTAAACTAAACTATTATTCATATACTATTATGTATACTATATATCATTAAGGCTTGGTACTTCACTCCTGTTCCAATATCCATGTAAAAAAACACCCTTCCTATGCGCAAAAAAGTTTGTTTGGATGCTGCACACTGATTTTAAATTAATCAGTGTAACTTTTTGTTTGGTTGACTGCATTTTAGTTTGATTAATGGCTGAAATGTCAAGTTAGCAACACTGATATTTTGTGTGTGCGTGGCTGAGGCACAGTTGAACTTAAAATAAAGATATAAAGAAAACAAATAAAATGCATAAACAGTGTCACATAAACAAAAGTAGCCTATACTTGTACAGCTTTTTTTTTATCTTTTGTTAATCTTTTAATTATTCAAGAGACATAGTCCTAATCGTGTAGCTCTATTTATTTCATTCCTTATATACTTAGTTTCTGTTTTTCTCTGTTCACAGAAGTGCTGCAGGTGTCTGATGCGACAGTGTGTGAATCCTCATAATCTGTTTTTTTAAGCTTCTGTTTGTGCATATAAAGCTTAAAGCACTGAAAGAAAAATGATCTTTGGTTGTCGGTCAGGAAAATAATATAACGAGCAAAATGCTGTCATTCAATTTTCTGCATTTTTCTATGTTGCACACAAGTTCAGGCTAACTAAAAAACTTGCGTACATGAGCTAAGACCTGACGTGAGATTTGATCGTACCCATTGCTCACGTCCATATTGATTAATTCCAAGTTTTGTGTAGAAATGACCGTGCACCCAATTTTCTATCGTATGTTCATTTTGTAAATGAGGCCCAACATTAATGTAAAGGTTTACATCCCATAATGATGGTCAGTTATATTGTTTGAAGGTAACGATAACAACATCTTGTGTAGTAACTGACAAAGGATCATTGATTAATGGTCACATTATCATTGTTTCATCCTTTCTTATTCAAGTATTTCAATGGCTCTTGATCATTAAACATTTATGAATCAAAATAACCTACATACAAAAACATGAAAGAATCTGCTATATAGTTACATTATCACTAAAATATGAATCCATGTACAAATCAAACCTCAGTATGTTGAGTTGACAGTTTGGACTCTTCAGTCCAGCACACAGTAACTTCACTGCTGAATCCTGCAGGTCATTGTTACTCAGGTCCAGCTCTCTCAGCGGGGAGTTTGATGATTGTAAAGCTGAAGTCACAATTTCACAGTGCTGAATTGTGAGATTAGAGCCTGCCAATCTGAAAAAGGGAGGACTTTGGTTAAAAAGCATGACTACAACACTTTATACAGTATATATGTCAAAAAGACTGCAAAGCAAACAATATTCATCTCTAAATTATACACCATTTATTTCTAAAAACAGAGATAAGTCAACAAGCCAACAAGAAAGCATGAATAACATATTGTAAACTGCTTGAAAAAGAAATAAAAAACCTCACACAAAACTATCACATTCAACAAAATTACACTCAATGTTTATTGCATGTTATTGTTGTACTGATATAATGTGTCCTTACTGTGACATGTTTGTCAGTACACTACAATAACAAGTCTGAGTGACTTTATTTCTTTCCTAAACCTTAAACTGTATAGCAGAAAAGAATAAACTGCTTTTACACTTGACATTCTGTCCCCCTCATGTCCCTGTATATTCACTCTCTGGATTTTACAGCAGTTAAACATTCTCAACGACTTAAAAGTTATTGCCATCATTTATTAAACTTTCCCAAATACATGAGTAAATTTGGAGTACTAATATATTTATTCTGTGTACAGGAATTTCGTGTGATTTTTGGACTTTATTCTCGGGTTTGGCAGCAACGCATTGCAAAACCGACTTATTGGTCATATGCCTAAAAAGATCTTTCATATAGGGGCGGTCTCCCGGACAGAGATTAAGCCTAGTCCTAGACTAAAATGGCCCTTTAAACCACATTTACAGAAATCTGCCTTCTCTGTCACAGTTTTAAATAGTCTTAGACTTAGTCTAGTCCAGAATTTAATAGGCTGATTTCCTGGAGGAAGACTAGAGCTACTTCAGGACTAAATTGAGGCTTAAATTAAACCTACCAGGAGGCAGGTTTAACTTCAGATTAACATTGTGTTTTTAGTCTTTATATATCAAAATTATTTGTACCCTTGGTAGATATGAACAAAGAAGTGTGTGAAAATAAATCTGAACTGTTAATCATTTTGATCTTTTATTTAAAAAAAAAAAATAAAAAAAAAAGTCAACTAAGTAAAATGGAAGTGAATGGAAATCATTCTAAAAGGTTTTTATTTATATCTCTAATTTGCCACAATTAATGACACCCTTTTATTCAATACTTTTTGCAACCCCCTTTAGCTAATTTAACAGCTATGAGTCTGTCCTATAATGCTTGATGATTTTAGAGAACAAGAGATCAGAATCCATTCCTTCATCCAGATTCACTCCAGACCTTTTAGATTCCCAGCTCCACGATAAACTCTTTCCTCTTTAGTTTTCGAGAGGCTTCAGGTCAGCGAACTGGGACAGCAATAGTAGAACCTGTATTTTGTGCTCAGTGACCCATTTTTGTGTTAATAATTTTCTTTTGGAAGATACAACCATGGCCCATTATAAGCCTTCTGACCTCAAGACTATTTTCTGTAATTCTGCAACTGTGATCTTTGGAGAGTCTTTGGCCACTCAAACTATCTTCCTCACATTGCATTAAGACAGTATAGACAGTCAATATACTGTAAGAAGATTTACAACATTGATTGGAACACCTTAATTATTGTCCTAATGGTGGAAATTAAATATTCAATGCTTTAACTCTTTTCTCCCCTATTTTTATTTATTTATTTATTTTCTTGTTCGTTTAACTATTCTGTGCCATTTCCTTGACTTCATTTTCTTTAGTTTTTTGTTTTTCTTTTCTTTTTTTTTAAAGCTCAACAATCTGTTGCTGCACATCAGAACTATATTCTTTGTTTTTTTCTCATTGTGATGGATGATAAAGGGAACTGGTCATTGTCATGGCGTCGTGTGCAGGGAATGAGGAGTGGTGACGAGGAGATCCAGAACAGAGAGTTTATTAACATTAATCCACAAAAGAAACAGGAACGAAAAAAGTAACAGCAGGGAATCCACACGCAAACATAAACGCCAAAGACTTTACAGAACATGGAGTGACTTTTAAGAACCGACAAAGACACGGTGAACACAACCAAACTTAAATACATAGACTAATCAAGGGGATAACAGGTGTACACGATCAAACAGTGACATCATAATTTGAAACGGAACAGGAAGACCAAATAAGGGCAAACACCGGGAGAAACCACAAAACAGTGCACAGGGGTGTGACAGTCATTTTGTTCCCTTATATTTATAGTACTGTAAAAAAGGAAGTCATGGCTGAATAATTTCATGTTCCTATAGTCACCCTGGTGTTCTAAAAAATGCAGGGGAGACCTGGGAGTGTTGTAACACAGGGTTAGTTGTAACACTGTCAGTTTTACAGGTCAGAAAGGAGCTGTGGTGATGTCATCAATATCATACACTCCATTCACATTTTTCATGTTACAGGAGAAGTTACATCTGAATGTGAGCAACATTGTAGATTTTATGACCAAAAAATGATTTTCAGAAAAAAGTTTTTTTTTTTTTTTTCATTAAGATTATTTTTTGCCTAGCAATCATTGTGTTGTAGATACAATTATTTTACTTACGTAGCTGTTTCTCTAGTTTAATTTGTCACTTTGCATTCATGCTAACTTAAAACTCACAGCACATGCTAAAACAGTTATGGCTGTTTGGGGTGGGGATAGCAGTGGTGGGCAGTAATGAAGTAGTTGTACTTCGTTACTGTACTTAAGTACATTTTTCAAGTATCTGTACTTTATTGGAGTAGTTTTATTTTGAGTAACTTTCACTTTTACTTCACTTTATTTCAAAGCGTAAGATTGTACTTCTTACTTCACTACATTTCATAAAACATATCATTGCTCCTTATAATACATAACATGCTCTGAGACGCAGAAGCGGTGTCTGATTCATGAACAAATTGATTCAAATTGATTGAACACTAAACAATTCATTCACGAATTGGAATGATCTGATTGCAGCTGTTCTCGAGTTGACAACTCACTGATTCAAATGATCCATTTAGAGCGAGTCTCCAGTCAACTGAATTCACAAGTAAGAACCAGGAGATCTTGTGAGCGCGAGTGACTGACGCTGCGAAAACTAAGCTACTAATGACGAATTTTAGGAAAATCATATTTAGGTCAATGCTGTCCGTTGTTTGTGATATACATCTGCTGTAAAGGGTGATCTGTTTAAGCTCATTGAAATGCTTGAATTCAGACACATCGACATCAGTGTCGAGTTTTTTATTTGTTTTAGGTCAAAACCGAAAAATTTAAGTAACAGATTAAAAAATGAACGCATGCACGTTCATATTCCCCGGTGCTGTAACGTTAGCAGTTTTATTAAAATGTTATGCATGTAGTCCTACGTGATGTCTATTTTATATTGTTTAGCAACATTATACATTTTTATATTAGTTGGATCAACTAGAGTAGACAGATATGAATGTTTATTCATAACCATACTGACAATAAGTAAATATTGTTAGCTTATGCTAACTGTCTAGCTAACAAGCTTGCTGGTGCTAATGAGGAAGATTTTATTAACTTAAATATAGAGGAATTGTGTCCAAATTAATCTACCATTATAGTTCTACTCTATATGTTGCTGGGCCAGCACATCCTGTGTTATTATAGAAACCAGAAGTATAGAAAAAGGGCCTCCCTAGCAGAGTTGTACCTCATGTTATTGCAGAGGCCCTCTAAGAGGCCTTAAGGGAAACCATCTGTTTCCCATGGAAGTGTTTACCTTAGGGGACACTCCCCCCATGATTTAGGTTAACATGCTTACGCGGAGACCACTATATAACGCCGTTTTCAACCATGTAACGATTAGTTCTCTATAGACAACTCGGCTTGATTGTCCTCGGCTTGATTGTCCTCGACAATTCTTTTGGCATCCAAACCCAAGTCTCAGAGTGATTCTTAGATGGGAAAGAGGGGAGACCACAACAGAATTGGCGTCACGAACAGGATTTGAAAGGACAGCGAGGTGGACCACGGCAGGCGGACTCTGGACGAGCAACACAACAACTTGGCCAAAGGTAAGCAGTTTTTGCTTATATAGTTAGGTTGTGTTGTTTTCCAGAGTTTGCTTGTGGTGAGACACTTTACATCCTTCTAAATTTATCGAACTGTAATAATTGGAGGAAAAGAGTTGAAATAAATGGGTTTTGATTCCAAAAGCACTAAATGCATGCATTGATCTGTATTTTCTGTTGAGTTGGACTTGAGGAGAACAGTGAATTCAGATTTTTTATATTTAAGTAGAATTAGATTAAAAGAGAAGCGCTGGTAGAGTCCTAGGCAAAAGTCCTACAGGGTTAGGCACTACAAGGGTTGCCTTTCTTTGATATAAGGTTATCGAGAAGACAGAGAGCAAACTTGTAGGTTATTTATTGCGCAAGGGTTGCCTTTCCTTGATTTAAGATTAATCAAGAGAAGACAGAGAGCAAACTTGTAAGGGCAGCGTTGCCTTTCCTTGGTATCAGGAAGACAGAGTGCAAGCTTGTCAGGTTATTTATTTATTTATTGTGCAAGTGAAATAGTGAATACAGTGGTTGGTGTATTTAAACGGCACCAGAGAGAGCAGAGTGGGAGTTGTGCGAAGTGTAGGGGAATGATTGGTGTGTGATAAACTCTGCATCTTGTGAGCGGCAGCTGCGACCTTTCCTGTGTTTCACAGAGAGAGAGCGTAGTTGTTGTCTCGCTTGAGAGGAGCATGAACCCGAAATAAGGGGCAGTATGAACGTATGAATCCTGTAAATAAAGGATAGTATGAACGTATGAATCCTGTAAATAAAGGATAGTATGAATGTATGAATCCTGTAAATAAAGGACAGTATGAATGTATGGGTCCTGTAAATAAAGGACAGTGTGAATGCATGAGCCCTGTAGATAAAGGGACAAGGATGTTTGGGGAATAAAACTTGCTTAAAAGTTTAATAACTGACTGAGAACTATTGTGTGAATCTAACTTAAAGGAAAGTGGCTGATATTGCTGTTTGGTATTAGTCGAATATAACCTATTATTCTTATATAAGTTAGTAAAGAAGGTATTGCTATAATACTGATTGTTTGAAGAATTGGGAAAAAACTATTCAAGTTTAAGGGTTGTATTGTAGAAATATGGCTGCAACTCCTGTAGAACTTTTGGGATTGAAATATCCCTTAAGTAAAGAACTTATAAGTAAGTTCTCCAAAAAATGGCAAAAGAGAACTAAAAAATTGATAACACAATGGCCCAAGGAAGGCACGTTTGAAACTAGCCTGTGTGAGGAAATGGAAACATTGATAAAAAATTACAAGGCTAATGTAATGAGTCAAAAACAGAAAAAAAGAGAAGAAAAAAGGAAAATGGAACAAGAAGTGTTGTCTTTATTCAAAAAAGAAGGAGAAAACTTACTGAAAAATATGAAACAGGCTAGGAAGATTTTAAGGGAGGCAGAAAGAGAAGCGAAGGAAAAGGGAGAAATGTTTTCTGACCCTCCCGCTTATGTGGCCTCTCAAGGTCAATTTCCATTACTCAAGGGAGTGGTAGAAGTAACAGGAGAAATGCAGATGGAAGGAGATGTGGAATTGAGAGATGAAAAACAAATGTGGCCAGATGTTAGACCAAAAAGCAGGCAAACTTGGAGTGAAAATAAAAGTCCATACTTAGACTGTTATAAGCAAGTGCAGACAGCTTTGGAGGAATAGAAAAAACCCCACAAAAACCTCAAAGTAGAAAGAAATCACTTGAACAGACAAAAAGGGTTGAAGAGGAAATTGATGTAGAAGCAAGGTTATTTGAAGAAGAATTAAATAGGAGAATTAAGGAAACAGAAAAGTTTGTACAGGAAACAGATAAAGTATTGAGAAGCAGCGAATCATTAGGAAGTAAGGGGGAAGAAGGTGTAAAGGAGTCTGCAGTTGATGAAGGAAGGTGGTCACGAGATGATGAACAAGGACGGCTTAGACCGTTAACAAAACAGCTTCCTATTTTAATAAAAGGAGCGCAGGGGCAGTACATACCTTGGGCTTCACAGGACTTGGAGGGACTAGTCACTCGCCTCCCAGACATGCACGAGGGGGCTGGGAAATGGATTAGGGTGTTTGAAGAAGAAACTATGGGCAAACTCCTGGCTGTAGGAGACATCAAAGCACTCTTGGCAAAAATTATAGGGGGAGCAAAGATGGAAGAAATTCTTCAAGCATCTGGCTTAGAGAGAGCTGTGAACTCCCATTACATGGATGGGACTGTTTATGATGTATTCCGCCCAGCCGTGTGGCAAGCACTACGTGCTGAATACCCAACTAGAGTTGACCCTAAAGCATTGAAGGGTGAACAGTTGGGGGAAACTGAAAATCCTGTCACATATGTGCAGAGACAATTAAAAAGATGGAAGCAAGAGACTGAAGGGAATCCAGAAGGAGACCCTCTAATGGCTACACTGTTCAGAAATGCTATAATAGAAGCCATGCCACAAACTGTTAAGAGTAAGCTAGAGGATGTAGTTGGTTTGAACTCCAAAACACACAAGGAGTTTTGTGATCATGTGTCTCATGCAGTGGAACTGTATAGAAAGAATGAACAAAAGCTCTTGAACCAAGAGAAAGAACTACAAAGAAAGCTTACTCAACTGCAGCTTGAAGAACTAACAGCCAAGCGCAAGAAAAAAGTTCAAGCCGTGGTAACGAAAGAAGAATCTAACCAAATGACTGTAATGCCTTCTGTAAATGCTTCTCAACCAGCTATCCAGCCAACTCTGCCTGCAGCAACTCCTCCAAATGCAAACCAGGCCCCTTCCCCCATTGTCAATGTTTATGCTCAGCAGCAGGGGCCCCCTGAGTGGAGAAGGAAACCACAGCCACAGGGACAGAGAGGAGGAGGCAGGATGATTAACTACCCTCCAGGAGTCTGCTGTGGGTGCGGACAGCCAGGCCACTATCGGAGAAATTGTCCAACTAATCCATGGCCACAGACACCTGGGGCTGGAAGGGGGGCGGGTTGGCAGGCAGCTCTCCACGGCCCTGTGAACCACTGGGGGAGCCAAAATCAAGAAAGTTAGGGATGCCCAGAGAATCCTAAGGGGGAGAGGCAGCTTCCAATTCTAACAACCAATGCAACTCAAGAACCTGTATTAGATATTGAAATAGAAGGGAAAACAATACCCGTTATGCTTGATACGGGAGCTATGTACAGTTGTTTAAAATCAAATTATGCCTCACACCTCCCCATGTCTGGGAAATTTGTAAAAACAGTAGGATTCTCGGGACAAACACAGTTAATTCCCATGTCAGCTCCAGTCTGCCTAAAAACAAAAACCAAAAGTGTGACCATGCCTATCCTGGTATCAAATCAGACTCCTATTAATTTGCTAGGAAGAGATGCATTATGCAAATTGGGGTTAAAAATTTGGTGTTCTACAGATGGGGTGTATGTAGACATGATAGGAACTCAGCTGATGATCTCTGAGCCAAAAGCAAATGTGTACTGGATAGGGCAGATAGAGGATGACGTGAGGAAGACAACTGATAAGTGGGGTAGATTCATTGAAGCACAAATTCCTGAATCTCAATTGCCCAAGTCAGAATTTCACTGTACAATGAAATATGACCCCATGAGAAATGCAGACGTAGAAAAGGACTGGCTAGAAGGGACTAAAGAACAGAAAATTGAAATGATCTCTCAATACATCATAATAGGTAAGCAAGGAGCAGCCTTGAAAATTGCTGAAAATGAGTTCATAAACAAATGGTTCGATGTAGATGATTCTGTGCCACATATATCTTTATATGTAGGGAAAAACTGGGAAGCAAAGGATCTAGGACCTATGATGAAAAAAGCTGCACAATGTGAATGGGAGACTACAATAAATCCATTGATTTTCCATTCTGCTGATAAAAATTACATAAAAATCTTGTGTGGTACATCCTTGCTAGGTACGCCTCAGGAAATAGTCATTAATCAGAAACAGCAAGTACAAATGAGGTCAGCCCCAGAGCTAGAAAGTACCACTGCTAAACTTTTACAGGAAGTTGAACATCAAGTACCAGCTGAACTATGGTCGCAGCATGAGACAGATGTAGGGTTAGTGAAGTCAGCCTGCCCAATACAAGTACAACTTAAGCCAAATGCACGCCTTCCTAGGAAAGGACAATATCCCTTGAGCCAAGAAGCCGAATTAGGTATAAAGGATACAATTGAAGGACTTGTTAAAAGCCGGAGTGTTAATAGAAACCAACAGTTATTGCAACACTCCTATCTATCCTATACTTAAGGCAAACAAAACTAAATGGCGTCTTGTACATGATTTAAGAGCAATCAATGACATAGTAGAAGATTGGCCAGCTGATGTTCCTAACCCACACACGCTGCTAACAAATGTTCCTCCTGATGCTAAATATTTCACGGTAATTGATCTTTGTTCTGCATTTTTCAGCATTCCAGTGGCAGAAGAAAGTAGATACCTGTTTGCATTTACATATGCAGGTAAACAATATTCATATGCCCGCCTGCCCCAAGGGTTCAAGCACTCGCCCCATATATTTAATCAAGTTCTCAAAGCTGATTTAGAAGACCTATTGCTAGATAGCACATTGTTACAATACATGGACGACCTTATTTTGTGTTCAACATCACGAGAACAATGTCATAAGGACTCCATTAAGGTGCTTACGAGATTAGCACAAGGGGGTCATAAAGTATCTAAAACCAAACTGCAATATTGTCTGCCACAGGTTGAATACTTAGGACGATCAATTTCCTATGGCACCAAGGCCATAGCCCCAGCTCATCTAGAAGGCGTAAGTAAAGCACCATTGCCACAGACAGTAGGCCAGATGATGACCTTTTTAGGGATGACAGGCTTCAGTAGTGATTGGATAGAGAACTATGCTGTGAAAACAGCTCCATTGAGAGACATCATGAAGCAAGCAGGGCTGCAAAACATGAAAGCCCCATTAGTATGGCATGCAGATGCCTTAATGGCCTTTGAGTCAATTAAGAAAGAGTTACAAAAGGCACCTGCATTAAGTACACCTGACTATACCAAGCCCTTCCACCTGTACGTGGCTAATAGGGCTGACGGGTATGCATCAGCTGTATTAATGCAGGAAACCTGTAGTGGTAGGAAAAAACAGCCAATAGCCTACTATAGCACTAAACTAGACAATGTAGCGCAAGGATACCCACCCTGTTATCAACAAGGTCTTGCAGCTGTACATCAGGTGTATGAAAAAGCAGCGAGAATAACTATGGGATACCCAGTTATCATTTACACGCATCATAAAACGGCAGAGTTAATTGAGCAAGGAAAATTTGTTTTAACTCCAGCCCGTATTTTAGCGTATAATTTGCTACTTACATATCCTGACATTACAATTAAGAGATGTAACACTGTTAATCCAGCCGAATTAATTCCATTGGAGCATGAAGGTAAACCACATGATTGTGTAGCCAATTCCTTAGCGTTCACCAGGTTACGCCCTGACCTTGAGTCTGTCCCAATTCCTGAAGCAGAAATTTCTTACTTTGTAGATGGGTCTAGTTTTAGAGATCATTTGGGAATTCATACGGGATATGCAATAGTAAGAAAAGATGGAGATAATTTTGTGCCTGTAATATCTCAACATTGCACACAGCCATGCTCTGCACAGTTAGCAGAATTAAAAGCCCTTACAACTGCATGTCAATTAGCAGAAGGACAGACAGCGAACATCTTTACAGATTCTGCATATGCTCATGGCGTGTGTCATCTTTTTGGAGCAGTATGGAAACAGAGAGGGTTTAAAAAGAGTGATGGAACCCCCATACAACATGCTGAGCAGATAAGTCAACTAATTTCTGCTATGATGTTACCAAAACGAATAGCAATCATCAAATGTCAAGCACACAAAAAAGGAAATGACGTTGTCATTAAAGGTAACAACATAGCAGATTCTGAAGCCAAAAAGGCCTCTGGATGTCAGATAGCTATAATAGCTCCAGAAGTAATTATAGAACCACACCCAAGCTTAGATGACATTATACGAATTCAACAGCAAGCAGGCCCATACGAGCAATCTATGTGGCATCAAAGAGGAGCGACAAAAGATTCTCAAAACATTTGGCGTTCACATGAAGGCCATATTGTGGCACCTACCTCACTTTTGAACATCCTTATTCAAGATGCTCATGGGTTTGACCATTGTGCAAAGGGGGAGGTAGTAAGGAAAATTAAAAACCAAGGTTATTGGTCACCATACTTGTATACAATGGTATCAGAATTTTTGTCTTCCTGTGAAACTTGTGCCAAGTATAATGTCCGAAAAGGGATAACAACGCCAATAGGACATATACCCGTACCAGAAGGTCCTTTCAAACACTTGGTGATGGATTATGTGGATATGATAAAACGAGTACAAGGCAAAAGATACATGCTTGTTGTTGTTGACAGATTTAGCCGTTGGGTAGAAGCAGTACCTTCAGCAGATGAAGGAGCAGGAACGGTAATAAAATTTTTGACAAGGGAAGTGTTTCCCAGATTTGGGATCCCATCAGTAAGTTCAGACAACGGACCATCGTTTATCCAAAAGACTTTGAAACAAGTGTTGCAACACTTAGGAATAAAACAAAGACTAGGATGTGTCTACAGACCGCAGGCGCAAGGCACGGCGGAGAAAGTTAATGGGATTCTCAAGTCCAAAATCAACAAAATATGTGCAAGTACTAAACTTAATTGGGTTGATGCTTTGCCTCTCGCACTAATGAGCTACCGCATGCAAACTAACAGAATTACACATCTAACACCGCATGAAATGCTTACTGGTCGACCAATGCCTGTACCATACAGCAGAGGCCCTTACAAAGGACCCCCATTAGAACAACTGCAAATGGAATTAAGATTGTACATGAAAAAACTAACTGCTATCCATAAAGCTATTTGTGTGCAGGAAAAGAAAAGAGAGCCGTGTGAGGAGACAGAGACGACACGTCCAGTCGTTCCAGGTGACCAAGTCTATCTAAGGGTATTCCGAAGAAAATGGAATCAACCAAGAAGGGAGGGACCCTATAAAGTGACAGCCGCAACTCCAACAGCAATCCAGGTAGAAGGAAGCAACACCTGGTACCATCCGAATCACTGCACAAGAGTTCCTAAACCTAAGGTCAGAGAAAGCAGACACGAAACAACTGAGCAAGAGAATCCACAGGTGAAGGACAAAGAAGGACAAAATGGAGCAAAGGAAATTGAACAAACTAATGAGAATAATGACTCTGACAACATGTCTGATCATCCTATGCTCGTCGCAACTTCAAACCACAATCAACACCACTACTCCAAACCCCACAACTCAGACTCTCAACCACACTTCCCTTCCATCAACTTCTCAACCCTCTACGAGACCTAGTAACATCTCGATTTCAATTACAGGAGAACCAGGATTGTGTGGAAAACAACGAAGAAACAGCGAAAACACTTACAGCATGTATGAGGGTAATGATAAACTAGATGTGTTATGGGAAACTGCTCAAAGTAATTAGTGGTATGAGTGCGCAACTTTCACAACAATGGAACTAAAGAAAAAAGATTGTCTATTTTGTTCTAAATCACCAATGAGCCAAGTGATAGTAGTCCCTAATCCATTCACTTATGAACGTTGTGCTATATTCAACAGAAACTTTTGTCATTTAGGAAGAGACTTCAGGCCTCAGTGTCCAGCTGAGTGTCTAGGCTCCCTAAGCAATGCTAAACAAAAACCATTTCTCAAGCATATACCTCGACTAAGAGCTAAATGTAAAAGCTTAGATATAACTGAAGATTTGAAAATACAAGTCGATCAAGTAGAGATTCCACTATGGTACACCATAGACTACAGCAAAGAATATGAGTGCTTTGTTAACCCCACAGGGGTTGTAAATGTGGGACAATTCAAAGGGAAATGCAGTGTCATTTGGGATATAGATACAGCAATATTTCGAAGTGTTGATGATTCTAGAGATTTTCCACCCCTTCGGGCATCAGGAATGAGCAAAGGCGAACAAATATGGCCAGCTAAAACCTGTAAAAATCAAACTATATCATTACCTAATGCAGACCTATATAAGGACCAAAGTATAGCATTAGCTGATTTCTTTTGGATGTGCGGAAAAAGGAAACTTTTGTCTGCTCTACCATTAGGATGGAGAGGTAAATGCACAAGAGTACGATTAGTGCAAGAACTCCATATAATAGAGTGGGATTCAAAATCCTCATTAGGAAGAAATGAAACAATTAATCACAGAGTTAAGAGAAATTATATACCCGATCCTAAAGTATATATAGATTCCATAGGTCAACCCAGAGGTATACCGAATCAATTCAAAGCACGAGATGAAGTCAAATCAGGTCTTGAATCAATATTCATTTGGATTTCACAAAATAAAAATACAGAATGGATAAATTACATATACTACAATCAACAAAGGTTCATTAATTATACTAACGAAGCATTAATTTCTTTAGGAGAACAATTAGATGCAACAAGTAAAATGACATGGCAAAATAGATTAGCCCTTAATTGGATGCTAGCTGACAAAGGAGGGGTATGTGTCTTATTTGGAGACCAATGTTGTACCTATATCCCTAATAATACAGCACCTGAAGGAACATTTACAAAAGCCATGGCTAAACTTAAAGAATTACAAATAGAGATGGCAACTAACGCTGGAAGAGACGAAAAAACATGGGATTGGTTCAATTTAAAATTAGGATCATGGGGAGCATGGCTAGCAAAATTAGGAATACTCTTGGGAGTGACAATTGGAATAGGAGGATTGCTATTTTGCTGTATACTACCATTATTAAAATCCCTAGTTATCAAGGCCACAGTTAAACAAATGAACATGTTAAGGTATCAAGATGACGAAAAAAAGAATCTGACTCAACATGAATGTTATCAAGACTTGCTTTACAAAACTGCATTGCAATTACATCTGGCAGATGAGATTTCAACTTCTGATGATGATGAATAAGGCAAATCTATCTGTAATCTACATTTTATTATATGTGTTTTATTTCAATATCAAGTGATATGTATCTTATTTTGATTTATTTTTGTTTAGTATTACTCCTATGTACTTTTATTTTCATTGTATTCTACATAACTGTGATAACCACAGGCAAGGCTAACCAACCGCACACACATGCTTCAACAAACTATGTTAATGGAAAGATATGTTAAGGTGTCAAGGTCTTTTACTCCCTTCTAGCCAAAAAAAATAAGAGGGGAGATGTTTGGCCCTGACATCTTCCGGAATGCCGTGGCATGATTTAGTTAATTGATAATGAAACATAGTGACTTTATTTTTGTCACTGAGTAGTAATTACTAAGAGGCTGGATCTTGACGCAGCACTCCGGAAAGGTGAGACGTAAACGTCTCAAAGGGGGAATGTGAGGAAGATTTTATTAACTTAAATATAGAGGAATTGTGTCCAAATTAATCTACCATTATAGTTCTACTCTATATGTTGCTGGGCCAGCACATCCTGTGTTATTATAGAAACCAGAAGTATAGAAAAAGGGCCTCCCTAGCAGAGTTGTACCTCATGTTATTGCAGAGGCCCTCTAAGAGGCCTTAAGGGAAACCATCTGTTTCCCATGGAAGTGTTTACCTTAGGGGACACCCCCCCCATGATTTAGGTTAACATGCTTACGTGGAGACCACTATATAACGCCGTTTTCAACCATGTAACGATTAGTTCTCTATAGACAACTCGGCTTGATTGTCCTCGGCTTGATTGTCCTCGACAATAAAGTCTATCTTTTGGCATCCAAACCCAAGTCTCAGAGTGATTCTTAGACGGGAAAGAGGGGAGACCACAACACTAATTTGAGGTAATTTTTAGATATAAAGTCCAAATGTTTTTATTCAACCACCTAAATAGATTAAATCAGAGGGAAAAAGAAAGGATGTGATGTTCAGAACATGGTAACTACAGTAATTATTATAGTGGGAAGTGATGCCTTCTGGGGGCATTTGGCCAGGGGTGTTTTTTACACAGACAACGTTTGAAAGGAAAAAAATCATTATGAAAATATAATTATATTTTCCTTAAAATGTTCTTGCTGACTTCAGGCCTCATTCTCATGTCATATATAACTGTGACGTTATGCAAAACAACAAGCTTTAAAACACTTTTTTCTTACTGGTGAAAATTAGGTGGTCAAATCTGTTTTTCTCCCGGGTACAATGCAGTATAAGCTTCACATTGAATATTACTACATCACTCACGTCAACATAGTCCACATCAACAACAAAAATATAATTAAGTCAATTAAGTAGCCTATATAAAATTGCAAAATAAATCCTATCAGTACTTTTTTTTACTTAAGTACATATAAAATCGGGTACTTTTGTACTTTCACTCAAGTAAAATTGAAAGAGGAGCACTTTTACTTTTACTGGAGTAATATTTTATAATACGTATCTGTACTTTTACTCAAGTACTTGTGTACTTCGTCCACCACTGGGGGATAGTTGTAACAGTTCATTAAAAATGTTACAACCAACTCCTAATGATGATTTCAATGAGTCCAATTATTCAGTCACATCCTCTATTGAGGATCATCTTTGTTCTTCAATCAAGTTTTTGCATAAATTGAAAGTGTGGGTCTTATTTCAGCAAATTACTTTACACTGTTACATCTATACCCAGCCTGTGTTACAACTCACACCAGCAGTGGGGTAGGTTGTAACAACAGAACTCTTTGTATTTGACATTAACTCACATAATATGTGATTCTGCAGTACAAGTCCATGTTAGTTTTATTTGCAGTAGACAAATGTGGCTACCATATATCAAAGTTTGAGAGATCTAGCACAAACAACCGCTGAGTTACTGATGCTCAAACAAAAAGTGGTACTTTCATCCCTGTTCTGGGAATGTTGCTGGATCCACTTGCGGGCAGTCTGCTTAAAGACTCAGTTGTTCATTAGACCATTGCCAATCCCATCCCCACATCTTAAGCAAGCAGAAAAATGTAAGTTTTTTATTTCATTTTATTTTATTATTTTTTTTATTTATAATTGCCTTTGAACGATTACATAATTGTGGCATTTGTAATTGTAATCACGATTAGAAATTCAATTAATTGTGCAGCCCTAAGTATAATATAAATGTTTGACCAGGAAGGGATGATGTTTATGATTAAAGACTATGAGGCCACATGAATAAAAATAAATAATTATATTAATGGTAAGAAAGGATTATTTATTTACAATTTAATGGTGACTAAGAATATTGAGTCAATCAAAACAGGAGCATACTGTGGCTATTTTAACCTGTCAAAATGAAACCAATGAACAATGAACAAAGGCATATCACCAAAGATACATCACAGCTGATGTGCCAATAATAGTGCATATCCCTAGTTTTTAATGTTTTTTTTTTAAAAAACATAATTTATATTTTATGCTTATGAACACAAGACCAAATAATACTCTTCATCTCCATCAACCATCAAAGTGTAACAAATGTATGTTCATATTTTCACACTTACAGAGCTTTTCTGCAGTTCCTCACAGCAGGTAACAGTCTCCATCGACACTCTCTTGTGTTGAAGTTGTACTTGTTAAGGTCAAGCTCATCCAGCACCTCCTCTGACATCAGGATTATGTTTGCCAAAGTTGAGCATTGTGTAAGAGAAAGACTTTCACTTTTTGTTTTAGAGTTTAAAAATGCCTGCATTTCTTCAACAACAGAGTTATCCTTCATCTCAATCAAGCAGTGTGACAGATTTATCCATCTGTCAGGACTGACATTGTTATGTTGATCTTCTTTAAGGTTTTGGATTATTTTCTCGATGCTCTCTGGGTCGTTCTCTGTGTGTATCAGTACATCCTGTAAGAGTCTCTGATTGGACTCCAGTGAGATGCCATGAAGAAATCGAAGAAAAAGATCCAGGTGTCCATTTTCACTGCTCAAGGCTTTATTCAGTGCTTCCTTTAGAAACACATCCAGTGGAACATTTTCACACTCAGTTCTGTCCATTCCAGTCAGGAACATTTTCAGAATCTCACTGTTCTTGTGTAAATAGCAGTAAAACACATACAGTGCTGCAAAAAACTCCTGAAAACTCAGATGTACAAAGCTGTAAACCTTCCTGTGATAAATCACAGATTCCTCCCTAAAGATCTCAGTGCAAATCCCAGAATACACTGAGGCATCAGTGACGTCTATGCCGCTCTCTCTCAGGTCCTCCTCATAAAAGATCACATTGCCCATCATCAGTTGATTGAAAGCTACTTCAGCAAGTTTCACAATCACTTCTCTGTTGGACTGCAGGAGTTTCTTTGGATCTCTCTCTTCATATTTCTGGTTCCTTATACGTGTTTGAATGAGCAGGAAGTAGATGTACATTTCAGTCAGAGTTTGAGGAATTTCTGCACTGAGATTTTGTTTCAGGAGGTTTTGAAGCACAGTGGCTGAGATCCAGCAGAAGACAGGTATGTGACACATGATGTGGAGGCTTCTTGCTCTTCTGATGTGTGAGATGATTCTGCTGGCTTGATGCTCATCACTGATTCTCTTCCTGAAATATTCCTCCTTCTGAGTGTCATTGAATCCCTGAATTTCTGTCACACGGTTGATGTATTTAGAGGAGATCTGATTGGCTGCTGCTGGTCTAGTGGTGATCCAGATGAGAGCAGAGGGAAGCAGATCTCCTTTCATGAGGTTTGACATCAACACACTCACTGATTAAATCTCAGTCACATCAGAAACTTTCTGACTGTCTGAAAACATCAGTGAAATTCTGTTTTCATCCAGACCATCAAAGATGAACACAACTTTACATTCATCATAAATCTTTGAGTCCAGGTCTTGAAGTTCAGGATGAAAGTCAAGCAGAAGTCTGTGAAGACTGTACTGATGATCTTTAATCAAGTTCAGCTCTCGAAATGGAAGCACAAACATGAAATCTACATCCTGATTGACTTTTCCCTCGGCCCAGTCCAGAATGAACTTCTGCACAGAGACGGTTTTTCCAATTCCAGCGATGCCTTTAGTAAGAACAGTCTTTATTTCTTCTTCCGTCTCGCTTGTCTTCTCCTCATATCCTGGTTCAGGTAAAGGATTAAAGATGTCATTGCAGTTGATTGGAGTGTCTTGGAGTGTCCTGTAACTTTTCTCCATCTGTAGCACCTCATGTTCTTCATTCACTCCTTCACTCTCTCCCTCTACAGCTGTGTGTAAATCCTGTTCAGGAGGGTTTGATTCTCTTGTAGTTTGATTCCCTCAAATAAGCTCTCATACTTGCTCTTCATGCTGGTTTTGTGCTGGTCTTTGACTCTCTGCAGATCATCATGCACTGGTTGGTGAGAATTGAGCTGCAGATCTTCTGTGTCATGATGACTGATGTGACAGTGACAGTGTGAGGACTTGCATTTCTGACAGGACACACATCTAATCTGGTCATCTCTCCCACCACTGAAAAGACATTACGATAAACAAAGAGACATAAACAAACAGAAAATATATTTATCAAAATTAAGAAAATATTTACATGTTTAAAAGTTTATAAATTTAAAGTTACATTTAATTTAATTTATAAATTAAAAGTTTTAAATTTAAAAGTTATTTGAAAACACGCCTCACTTAGCAAAAAAACTATATTTCTATATGTTGTGCTAATTTAATTCCTGACACCACAAATTAAGTTCCTCAAAGTTGTGTTCTATGACCAACATTGTTTCTTACAAACTGTAGACCAGGGTACTTAAACACAGGGAGTCAGTTGTACACACCATCATGGTCTATGTGCATAAACAACACAAAACTAAACAGTTTGGTCCACTCACTTTTGAAAAATCTATTTTTCAGTGTCCACTTTTTCCACACTTCTATCACACTGTTCAACATCCAGTGTAGAGAGTGACTGTTTTTTGTTGCTTGTGTGCAGTGTAGACATGGTGCACATTGTCATAGTGAACTTCAGCACAGGACCACAGGATAAACATTTGTCTCTCATGGCCTGAATGTGGACCTGAGGCTGTAGATTAATGACGCACAGCAAGGATATTGATATCAGATAATGACCTGCATATTTAAAGTATGAATGGCATAGCATCCAAAATAAAAAAAGAGAGTTGCACAATTAAGAAAAAATAAATCTTTTAACAAAGGCAGCAAAGGCAATTCAAAGAATTAATATTAATAATGTTTTTAAACACATTATAGATGTTAGAAATGTATTGCTGAAACATGTTACAAAGACTGAACTATGTAGTACTGAATTGTGGAGACCACTCAACAGATTTTTGTGTTTAATTAATTAATTAAATTATTTATTTTTTGGGTGGGCCTGAAATCATGTCTTGATTATGCACTGGAGTCACTGAGCATGGCCCCTCCCCTAACAATATAATAACTAGAGCATATTAGCATCAGAGGTTCGCCCACTCAATCATGAGTTACTGTTATTATCCTTCTGGCTCTGGAGGGTCAAACATACTGTATATGGTTGTCTAAATCCTGCTAGAGGTAAAGGTGTAAAGCTGCTAGAGGAAGCATCCATTCTGGTTGTGGTGGTATTTCACAGTTAAGAGAAATGGCCTGTAATCTCTATGTACATTCTTGTTTCTTGTGTTAAATGTTTCTACATGATTGCAGTATACTAGTGATGCGCGGATCACGGTTATCCACGGGCGCTGCAGATAATCCCCAGGTTGGGTGGGACGGGTAATAAAAAATACGTTCAGATTAATTGCGTGTGGGTCGCGGGTGGATGAGTAAATCATTAATGATACAAATCCTAATTACGTTCTCTAAAATATAAATGTGTTTTAAATGAATTGTTCTTCATCAGGCAGACAGACACATATTTAATTTTTGTTTGTGTTTGTCAGTTTGGGAAGTTGCAGTGACAGAAACAGTGACAGTCCAGATAAAGTCTGAAGGGAGTAAAGCCTGTGTTTATGCTATTAAGAAAGTGTAGGCTAATCTGGCCAAAGACGAAATTTTGTTTTATATTTAAATGTTCATTTAAAAGCAGCCTATTATCAGTGTATTGTGTTACCGTTACCCCCTTACGGCTCCAACAAGGTTTTGTTCCATCCTTCACACAGTGCCAAATCACACCAGTGAAGCAACTAGATTTGCAAGACCAAGATTTTGGGATGCTCCTGAAACATGTCGCAGTGCGGCTGGTATAAACAAAAGCATTGACCATCCGGTGGCCGTGGAGCCGTAACGCGTGCAATGATCAGCTCTAATGTCTGCTGGTAAAAATGAACCGTCCAGTCGCTATTATCCATAAATTAAGGTATTATTTTATAAATTAAATGTTTAATGTTTTTAAGTTTGACATGAGGAAGCTCCACACTATGCTCATTGGAATCAGTGATGTCAAATGACGTGTTTCGCTGAGGTCAGGATTGATCGATCTGAGTTCACAGGTCGTATGTCCGACTTCAAGCGGTGTTACAGACATTATTTCCCAGTAGGAGGTGGGAAAAAATCTAAATTTCGAATTGTCTGGAATGTTGCATAAAGCACCAGGCTATTTATACACAGAGACGCTAACAAGATAACAAGACACACCTGGGGAAACAATCAAGGGGACCAATTAAACAATACTGTAGGACCACAAATCAACTACAAATAGCACTAGAGATGGGAAGTAGCAACAAATAAACAAACAAATATTTGTCCATTGTTGTTTATGATACTTACACAGGGTCAGAGGTCACAGCAGGTCCTTCACTGAGTGCAGGGGGGCGATCCATGGAGTTGTTACTCTTCATAGAGACACAGCTGAATCCTAGAGATGCTGCTCTATGAGTGTCAACAGGATCCTCCTGCTCTCTCTCCTCACACACACTCATTTTACAAGCTGTTCTTCTGCCTCTATTCTTCCTAGAAGAGAAACTTGATTTCAGGCCTGTATGTGGAAACAGAGAACATGCATTATACTCTTAACACAAATCAACTTAGGAAAATGAATTTATCTGTAACATATCATTTAATACTCATGCTTACAGCTGTCAAAGGTTTATATACACTGTGTAGAATCTGCAAAATTGTAATAATTTTAACAAAATAACAAGGTTAAATAATTTGCATTTTTTACTTCTCTGATGAAGCTATTTTAACATCCTAACTGATTTATAATATACAAGACAAAAACTATTTAATTAAATATACTGTAGATACTGTATCTTTGATTCTTAGTACTATGTGCATTACCTAAATGTTTTTTTTTAAATGTTTTATGACATTTAAGTACATTCAAAAAGTAACACAACACATTAAATTTAGCTATAATTTTGTTTTGTGGACTTTATGTTCAAGTTTGTGCAGTGTTATGTGCAATAGCTTTATCAGGGCACACAGTATATAAAATGTCTTATTTTGGTTTGTTGCAAATTTGTAGTTTATTGAAAAATAAGTAAAAAAAAAAAACAACAACAACGCACATTTATGGAAGTATTTAACCATTTTGAGAACCCTAAGCTACGACACCCCTGAACATAATAAACT
This sequence comes from Labeo catla, assembly GCA_012976165.1. Taxonomy (NCBI): domain Eukaryota; kingdom Metazoa; phylum Chordata; class Actinopteri; order Cypriniformes; family Cyprinidae; genus Labeo; species Labeo catla. Next base: position 22,962 of record VONZ01002607.1, read on the forward strand.
AAAACATACATACATTCATACATTTATAATAGGGGTGTGACGAGACACTTATCCCACGAGACAAGACGAGACACAAGACTGGGTTCATGAAAATGAGACGAGGTTTTTTAACTTTTTTAAAGAAATCCTTAATGACGAAATATATAGGGAAAAGTAGTATTTTATTCAGCTGAAAAACACAAAATGCAAAAAATATAGGTGTATTTTGAAATGAACTTGTACTTTATAAAAATTAAACTTTTATTTTAATGAATTATTTGCAGTAATAAACATGTAACTAAAGCTGCATGATTCTAGATAAACTTAAAAATAATGTTTTTTTTAAATAAATTGGAGATTTGTAACTAGTGGTTCTGACAAAATGTTCATTGCATAAGTCTTTTTAAAAATATATTCGAACAAAGTAAAAAAAAAAATGAAAATGAAAGAAAATGATTTGATCGCTACTGTAAACAATACGTGTTTAAACCCAAACTATAAACTTTTATCCCAGTACTTCTGTTATTTAAATGTCTGTAACACTGAAATAATGATCAGCAGCAGCATGAATGCAAATGTTAATGTCTTTACCACCTGTTTCACATTGTAAACGTGGAGCTTGAGCAGCGCGATGTGAAACAGTCATAATAGACACCAATGAATAGTTGTCATTCAGAAATAAGATCACATGGGTGTTTGAATAGAGTTTGAATAGAGATCGATCTTTTAATTAAATTTCCATCCTTTAATCTTAAAATTAATCGTGTAAACACTGCAAAATGTTTCGCGAGGGTATCGTCACGTTCTCGTGAAACAATTAACAACCTCGGAGCTCAAATGTTTTTATTATTATTATTATTATTATTATTATTATTATTATTTATAAGTTATTGTTGAAAAACTATTTCGCCACGGCGACAATGAATTATGTTTTACTTACGGAATCTGACTTGTTGCTCTCTATTTACGACCGACAATCAACTAGGCATGTATGTGAATACAAAAAAACATCTGACAAAGATACAAAGAAAAAAAGATGAATCTATTATTTTACTGTACACGTAACAATTATTATTATGATGGTGCTTAGAAGCCGTTGCGCACACACTGCACATTACTAGAGCACATGACCGCGGTCAAATGAGCCGCCATCTGCGAACACCCGGTCAAGCCAGCCGCCATCTGGAGTTAGCTGCACGTCTATTAGTGGAATTAGGGTACGGAGACACGAAGCGCCCAAAAAGGCTGACGAACAACTATATTTCAGCGGTTAAAAATTAAATCTGCTCGGAAATAGGGAAAAAGTATTTACAAAACGTATATTGTACATTATAGAAGATACAGTTATATTACATTCCAATAAATTATATTGTGGAGTTTTCTGGAAAAATAAATAAAGTCTGTGTACATTCTAACACTTAGTATTTGCTCCTTTTTTCCTACATGCATTATTAAAATTCCTTTAGAGTTACCATGAACATTTCAATAAATTCTTTTTCTGAACAACCATGTCTCTATCTGTGTTCACGATGTTTTAGTGTAGACTTTTACAGAAAATGAATGGCAGTAAGCATTATATAGCACTCATCAGTTCTTCACATTGATGGAAAAGGAAAGGAAACGACGTGACGTGTGGCGACCCATACTCAGAATTTGTGCTCTGTATTTAACCCATCCAAGTGCACACACACAGTAGTGAGTAGTGAACAAACACGGTATTGAGGAACCTTCAAACCCTGCCGGACATGGGACTCGAACCCGCAACCTTTCGGTTACATGCCTGACTCCCTGACCATTAGGCCACGGCCGCCCCGCAGATTTACAATTTGTTCTGTTACTGAATTGTCATATCTGTCAAGTTCATGGGTCCATAACTTCAAAATGCTAAAGTGGAAATGACTGTAATTTTGTGTGGTGACAGTCAAGAGACTTGGGAATAAGCCCCCAGTGGAATTTTTATATCACCCTCAAAGGAAGCTGAGATATAGCGCCACCAATTGGGCCAATGAAGCAATTGACCTGTTACTGAATTGTCATTTCTGTCAAGTTCATGTGTCCATAACTTCAAAATGCTATAGTGGAAATGACTGTAATTTTGTGTGGTGACAGTCAAGAGACTTGGGAATAAGCCCCAGTGGAATTTTTATATCACCCCTCAAAGGAAGCTGAGATATAGCGCCACCAATAGCTAATGAAGCAATTGACCTGTTACTGAATTGTCATATCTGTCAAGTTCATGGGTCCATAACTTCAAAATACTAAAGGGAAATGACTGTAATTTTGTGTGGTGACAGTCAAGGGACTTGGGAATAAGCCCCCAGTGGAATTTTTATATCACCCCTCAAAGGAAGCTGAGATATAGCGCCACCAATTACCAATGAAGCAATTGACCTGTTACTGAATTGTCATATCTGTCAAGTTCATGGGTCCATAACTTCAAAATGCTAAAGGAAATGACTGTAATTTTGTGTGGTGACAGTTAAGAGACTTGGGAATAAGCCCCCAGTGGAATTTTTATATCACCCTCAAAGGAAGCTGAGATATAGCGCCACCAATTGGGCCAATGAAGCAATGTGACCTGTTACTGAATTGTCATATCTGTCAAGTTCATGGGTCCATAACTTCAAAATGCTAAGGTGGAAATGACTGTAATTTTGTGTGGTGACAGTCAAGAGACTTGGGAATAAGCTCCCAGTGGAATTTTTATATCACACTCAAAGGAAGCTGAGCTATAGCGCCACCAATTGGGCCAATGAAGCAATTTGACCTGTTACTGAATTGTCATATCTGTCAAGTTCATGGGTTCATAACTTCAAAATTCTAAGGTGGAAATGACTGTAATTTTGTGTGGTGAGAGTCAAGAGACTTGGAAATAAGCCCCCAGTGGAATTTTTATATCACACTCAAAGGAAGCTGAGCTATAGCGCCACCAATTGGGCCAATGAAGCAATTGACCTGTTATTGAATGTCATTTCTGTCAAGTTCATGGGTCCATAACTTCAAAATGCTATGGTGGAAATGACTGTAATTTTGTGTGGTGACAGTCAAGAGACTTGGGAATAAGCCTCCAGTGGAATTTTTATATCACACTCAAAGGAAGCTGAGATATAGCGCCACCAATTGGGCCATTAATGCAATTTGACCTGTTACTGATTGTCATATTTGTCAAATTCATAGGTCCATAACTTCAAACTGCTACGGTAGAAATTATTGTAATTTGGCATGGTGATAGCCAGGTGGCTTGGTAATGAGGCCCCAGTGGAATTTCTAATGCACCCTCAAAGGAAGCTGAGATATAGCGCCACCAATTGGTCCAACAATGCAATTCGACCTGTTACTAATCTGTTATTAATGCCCAGTCCACATTTACATATGATTAAATATAGGTCCATCTTTTAAAAGGTACAGTAAACACACACACACACACACACACATATAAAATATATATGTGTGTATATATATATATATATATATTTACATTTACATTTATTCATTTAGCAGACGCTTTTATCCAAAGCGACTTACAGGTGGGGAATACATGAAGCGATTTGTCCTAAAGAGGCAAAACGACCTACGAAGTGCTCAAATTACCATATAACAGGCATTGTTCAAATAAGTACAAGCTAGAAAGTTTACTTTTTTTTTAAGTCAAGTAGTGTCGAAAGAGATGGGTTTTCAGCAGTCGCTTGAAAGTTGTTAGGGAGTTGGCATTCCGGATAGCGGTGGGAAGATCATTCCACCAGCCAGGAACGGTGTAAGAGAATGTTCTGGAAAGTGATTTTGTGCCTCTTTGTGATGGTACAATGAGGCGACGCTCACTGGCGGATCTCAGAGTTCTGGAGGGAGTGTAGATTGGTAGCAGTGAGTGGAGGTAGGTGGGTGCCGAGCCTGTGGTTGTTCTATAAGATAGCATCAGTGTCTTGAATTTGATGCGAGCTGCAATTGGGAGCCAGTGCAGGGTGATAAAGAGAGGTGTGACATGGGCTCTTTTGGGCTCGTTGAAGACCAGTCGTGCTGCTGCATTCTGAATCATTTGTAAAGGTTTGATTGTGCATGAGGGAAGACCGGCTAGAAGAGCATTGCAGTAGTCCAGCCTGGAGATGACCAGGGCCTGGACAAGAAGTTGTGTGGCCTGCTCAGTTAGAAAGGGCCTGCTCTTTCTAATGATGTGTAGGGCAAACCTGCAAGATCGAGCAGTTTTAGCAATGTGGTCTTTGAAAGTCAGCTGGTCATCAAAGATTACACCAAGATTTCTGGCAGAACTTGATGGGGTAATTGTTAAAGTACCTAAGTTGATGGTGAAATCATGCTTTAGAGTCGGAGTGGCAGGGAAAATAAGGAGCTCAGTCTTTGCCAAGTTGAGCTGTAGATGATGTTCTTTCATCCACTCCAAGATGTCCGCCAAGCAACCTGAGATCCGTGCAGCTACTGTTGGATCATCTGGTTGAAATGAAAGATAGAGCTGCGATTCTTAAATGCGATTCTTATATATATAAACAAATGTGGACAATGTACATAGATATATACAGTACAGTGTACAGTAACCAGCAATGCAATGGCTTAATCAGTTTAATTCACATTCATTTGTATAATGCATTTCACATCACATTTTTTTTTTCAGAAACCAGAATAGTATTTATAGGAGTAGGTATCAGAAAGAACAGTTGAAATCTAGTAGAAATTATAGTACTTACTGAATCTAGTAAAAATTAAAATTTTTTACAAATTCTATTTATGCATTAAGCAAACTTTGATTGCATTTTAAAACAATGAAAATGCCATAGTTTTGTATCTGGAGTCCTGGCAGGGGTAGGTGTCATCTATTCACAGGTGCTGGGCCATATTAAGTCTTCATAAGAGGCTAGATTTAAAAAAAAAAAACGTCGCGTTTTTGAGGTGGAACGGATAGCGTCAATAAGAAGCTGCGAATAAGAAGCTGGATGCAGCCTGGTCGTAAAACTTGATACAGACAGTGTCTTGGGCATTCTGAAGAGGTATGAATAGAAATCTTTCTGTCAAGTTTGAAGGAATTTGAATGATGCATGTATAAATGTGAAAGAGTGGTCAGTGCTATGTGACAGACTTTGCTTTTCATTTACTGTAAAATTCTAGGCTAAAATCTCGTGAAAGTTGACACAGACAAGAGTATGTTTATTGTACATTATAGAAGATACAATTATATTACATTCGAATATATTATACTGTGGAGTTTTCTGGAAAAATAAAGTCTGTTAAAATACATTCTAACGCTGAATATTTTCTCCTTTTTTCTACATGCATTATTTTACCATGAACATTTTAATGAATTCTTTTTCTAAACGACCATGTCTCTATCTGTGTCAGCTTTCACAAGGTTTTAGTGTAGAACAATGCAAGCACTGACCATTGTCTGATGTTTATACAGGTATTATTGCTCAAACACAAGCTGAAATCAGGAACTTTCTCCAAACATCCACATATGAATTACTATTATTGTACTACAGGTTTCAGACAAAAGTTTTCATTATTTTCTATTGTTTAAATGTGACAAATAAAGTAAACAGTAAATTGGTCATGTACATGAAAGGACCTAAACTGTCAAAGAAGAGTAAATGTATGTTTTAACATGTTGAGTGCTTTACTCCAACCAAGGACAGATCACATTCCAGATATGTAATTCTATGCTATTCAACTCATTTTAAATCATTTCAGATTTCACAGAATAATACTAATGAACAACTTCATAAACCATTTGAAATATATATATATATATATATATTGAAATAGCAGTGTATTTCTGTCACGAATCTGGTTGGTGTCCCGCTGTCCGCTCACCACCAGAGGTCACTCTCACCCTATCATTACACTCTGACTGTTGTGCCACACCCCGGACTACATCTTCTGTCATGCATCACGCTGATGGCGTCAGCTCATGTGACCAATCAGCAGCACCATAAAAGCCCCGGTCTTTCCGAGTGCAAGTCACAGATTGTTGTCTTGTTGTATTCCCATTGTTATCGTTCCTAGTTTCTTGTTCCGAGTTCCTAGTTTCCAGTGTTTTGTTTCTCCCGCCTGGTTATCTCGTTTGGACTGTTTAGCCACCTGCCTTTTGGACTTTCGCTTGTTTTGGATTATTCTCTACGATTGCCTGTGATTCCTGTCTGCTCCTGCTTCACCCTGCCTGTACGACCATGTCTTTGTCTCGCCCTTGTAATAAAAGCTTGCGTATGGATCCACTCGCCTCTCGTCTCTCAATGCCTGTTACAATTTCAGAATCCAGCCCTCCACCTCTAATTTCTGGATTAAGCTTTGCAGAAACAGCATTCCCGGGATCCCCATCTTCAAGCTGTGGTGTGTCCCTCTGCACACACTGATCATGGAACCATCGGTTACAGCTGTTGCACTGAATCTGTAAATATAACAAATAAAACACCTTACTAAAATAAAAAAAAATAAAAAAAACCTTAATAAAACCTTAATAATAAAATAAAATATATTTTTAAAATGACGTCCAAACTTTAACATTATGTCACCAAAAATGCTACTGTCAGGGTTACAAATTGTCCTTTCTTATTTAGAGTAGTTGGCAATCTGGAGTAGTTTTTAATAGGAACCAAAGGCCAAGTTCAAGGAAAAGAGCTGTGTCCTTGGTGTGTAGCAGATATGTACTTTCTATTCAAGCCAAAAATGCAAACACTTTCATCCAGCAAACTGCACAAAACAGAGCAACTGAAAACAAGAGCTTACCCATTTAATGGAAGGCCCTGGACATGGCGGGTTGCGTTTTGAACACATGGAACAATCGTTCTCTGCGTCAAACACTAATGGAAAACAAAATTGACATTTTATACTTTAACAATCCAAACAGAAATGTAAAAAATGAAAATACATAAAGAAACATACCTGAAGCTTGAAGTACCAAAGCTGTACGTTCCTGTGCCATCTCTTTTGGAGTAGTCCCAAATTCCATGTTAGGCAATTTAGGAAATGCCTTCATGACTGCCTTTGCCATCTAAATAAACAAAAGCAAGCAAACAAATAAGACAGAAAGAAAATATGTGAATTAAACTGATTAAGCCATTGCATTGTTGGTTACTGTACACTGTACTGTATATATCTATGTACATTGTCCACATTTGTTATATATTGAAATATATATTTTATATGTGTGTGTGTGTGTGTGTGTGTGTGTTTACTGAACCTTTTAAAAGATGGACCTATATTTAATCATATGTAAATGTGGACTGGGCATTAATAACAGATTAGTAACAGGTTGAATTGCATAGTTGGACCAATTGGTGGCGCTATATCTCAGCTTCCTTTGAGGGTATGGGGGTTTTCCCAAGTCCCTTGACTGACTCACCACACAAAATTACAGTCATTTCCACCTTAGCATTTTGAAGTTATGGACCCATGAACTTGACAGAATGACATTCAGTAACAGGTCAATTGCTTCATTGGCCCAATTGGTGGCGCTATAGCTCAGCTTCCTTTGAGGGTGATATAAAAATTCCACTGGGGGCTTATTCCCAAGTCCCTTGACTGTCACCACACAAAATTACAGTCATTTCCACCTTAGCATTTTGAAGTTATGGACCCATGAACTTGACAGATATGACAATTCAGTAACAGGTCAATTGTTTCATTGGCCCAGTTGGTGGCGCTATATCTCAGCTTCCTTTGAGGGTGATATAAAAATTCCACTGGGGGCTTATTCCCAAGTCTCTTGACTGTCACCACACAAAATTACAGTCATTTCCACCATAGCATTTTGAAGTTATGGACCCATGAACTTGACAGATATGACAATTCAGTAACAGGTCAATTGCTTCATTGGCCCAATTGGTGGCGCTATAGCTCAGCTTCCTTTGAGTGTGATATAAAAATTCCACTGGGGGCTTATTCCCAAGTCTCTTGACTGTCACCACACAAAATTACAGTCATTTCCACCATAGCATTTTGAAGTTATGGACCCATGAACTTGACAGATATGACAATTCAGTAACAGGTCAAATTGCTTCATTGGCCCAATTGGTGGCGCTATATCTCAGCTTCCTTTGAGGGTGATATAAAAATTCCACTGGGGGCTTATTCCCAAGTCTCTTGACTGTCACCACACAAAATTACAGTCATTTCCACTTTAGCATTTTGAAGTTATGGACCCATGAACTCATACAGATATGACAATTCAGTAACAGGTCAATTGCTTCATTGGCCCAATTGGTGGCGCTATATCTCAGCTTCTTTGAGGGTGATATAAAATCCACTGGGGGCTTATTTCCAAGTCTCTTGACTGTCACCACACAAAATTACAGTCATTTCCACTATAGCATTTTGAAGTTATGGACACATGAACTTGACAGAAATGACAATTCAGTAACCGGTCAATTGCTTCATTGGCCCAATTGGTGGCGCTATATCTCAGCTTCCTTTGAGGGTGATATAAAAATTCCACTGGGGGCTTATTCCCAAGTCTCTTAACTGTCACCACACAAAATTACAGTCATTTCCACCATAGCATTTTGAAGTTATGGACCCATGAACTTGACAGATATGACAATTCAGTAACAGGTCAAATTGCTTCATTGGCCCAATTCACATATCATTTTCCTAATGTATCTTATCTTCTTATTTTCTATGCTACCTCTCGACTGACCTGTCTTCCCCCAAAATGTGATGTTTGTGTATGATCGGAGGGGTCTAATTTCGCTGCATGTAACGGTGTATGTGACAAATAAAGGCTTTCATCATCATTTTAATGAACATTGTATATGATTCATAGATCAAGTAATCAATACATTTTTATTAGTTAAATGTGTCATAATGTATTAATTCCCTTATCACTTATTTTAACTAATAGTGTAAATTAATGTGATCATTACTACTAATGATTTGCAAAGATATCATTATGTTATGACTTTACTTGTTGAGGCACAGAACTATTAACTAATTGTTAAGTAATATGTCATTGTGGTTATGGATTTACAATTAGTTAGTTAGTCATGTGCCTCAACAAGTAAAGTCACAATATAATGATACATTTGCAAATCACTAGCTAATGAGTGTTTAAAGCAGACAACTGGAAGTTGAAGTATAGCTTTGAACACTGTGGTAATTAACATACGAATTTACATCATTAGTTAATAAAATAAGTGATAAAGGAAATTAACACATTATGACACATTTAACTAATAACAATTTAATGATTACTTAATCTATGAATCATATAGAATGTTCATTTGTTGCTAATGAAGGAATCATTAATAAATGCTTTAGTTCATCATGAATTATACATTAACTCGTGATTATCTGTGCATTAATTAAGCATGAATTAATGCATATTTTTGTACACATATTGTAATGTTACCAAGATTTGCTTTTCATTTTATGTCAAATTCTACAATTTTCCTGTTAACTCTAAAGACTTTTTTGGATAAAAAATAAAAGACATTTTGCCTTTTATCGTTATTATTATTATTATTATGAAAGAACACATCAGAAATGACAAGAAGCAACATGGGTGGGGGATCTGGAAAGGTCCCCGAGTCGGGATTCGAACCCGTGACGCACGGAACGCTTCGGCGCTGTATGTTGGCGTGCTGCCCACAAGGCTTTCGGCACCAATGTCTTTGAAGGATATATAAGAGAATATAACAATATATATGCTATATAATGCATTGTGACAAATTGCCATTCATTTAAAATTGCCATTCTGTACAAATCTTCTCTGAAATCTCGTGAAACTTGATACACACACAGTCTTGGGCATTCTGAAGAAGTATGAATAGAAATCTTGCTGTCAGGTTTGAAGGAATTTAAATAATGCATGTATAAATGTGAAAGAGTGGTCAGTGCAATGTCACAGACTTTTTATGAATAGAAATTTTCCTGTTAACTATGAAGACTTTTTTTTTGATAAATGATAAAAAACATTCTGCCTTTTATCGTTAATATTATTACGGAAGGTCACAATCCGAGACGGGATTCGAAACCGAGACGTCCGGAACGCATCGGTGGTGCATGTCTGCGTGCTTCCCACAAGTCTATCGGCATCGACATCTTTGAAAGATATATAAAAGAATATAACAATGTATATGCTATAAAATGCATTGTGACAGGCTGCCGTTCATTTTCTGTACAAATTCTGCACTAAAACATCGTGAACACAGATAGAGACATGGTTGTTCAGAAAAAGAATTTATTGAAATGTTCATGGTAACTCTGAAGAAATTTTAATAATGCATGTAGAAAAAAGGCGCAAACATTGTGTTAGAATGTATTTTAACAAACTTTATTTTTTCAGACAACTTCACAGTATAATGTATTCGAAAGTAATATAATTGTATCTTCTATAATGAACAATATATATACGTGTTGTAAATACTTTTTCCCTGTTTTCTAGCACATTTAAATTTTAACCGCTGAAATATAGATGTTCGTCAGCTTTTTGGCTGCTTCGTGTCTCCGTACCGTAATTCCACTAATAGACGTGCAGCAAATCCAGATGGCGGCTGGCGTTCGCAGATGGCGGCTCACTTGACCGCGGTACCTGATGGCATCTGGAGTAACGAAAAGACATTAACAGGTAAGTCTCAGTTTAACCTGAGATCTGTTTAGATGCAAATAAACCGCACTGGTATTATAGCTATGAAACATTATAAACTTACCGCAATACGAGAAAGTATTTCTTAATTTTTTTCTGCTATCGAATCTTCTGAAATGGCGTCCAGACATTCATAGTATTGCTTTCGATTTCACTTCAGGTAAAAGAAAACAGCGCCACACAATGAACGTGATGACGTTGTCCTTCAGGATAGGCTACTTGCTGTCGACGTACTAGTGCATACTGCATACTGCACTAGAAGTGCCACTGAAAGCACTTCAAATGAAATAAGCTTTTAATTATTAAAATAAATAAATAAATACATAAATAACATCTATGATGTTATAGAGTGACACAATGAAACATATTTAAAACTAGGGCTGTGCAAATAATCGCATGCGATTATGATGCGCATCTCTTCAGTAATGCCGGTTCCGTAATTAGTCCATGCGATAATGAATGCGATATTGCGCGGCTTGTCAGTGAATTTCGGCTCTTTGTAGTGAGTGCCGCTCCATAATGAATGCGTCTGACTGCACGTGATGGCAATTTACGACTAATCACGGAACCGGCATTACTGAAGAGATGCGCATCATAATCGCATGCGATTATTTGCACAGCCCTATTTAAAACTATTATTGTTACAGTTCAGGCTGCATTCACTATATTTCCTTTGTTGTTCCTTGCAGTTCTTGCCAACTAGTCTAGTGTCACTTGAATACAAAAGAAAAAGAAAAAAAAGTAATCCATTGGAAAATGTTCATCCAGATGCATTTATTTTATTTGTAGTAATGCAAGGATTTAGCTATTTTGGATGATCTTTTCTTTGTGTTTGTACATATAAGGTGAGGTGAAATCTCCTTTGATCATCTTCATTGTGAAACCAGGAATATGTTGGACATTCATGAATTAGAGCTTAGATTGATGTAATGATTCATGTGTTTATTTACTCATTTTTCTTTGCAAGAAAGGTACAGTACCTACCCTGTTTGTACTATCATAAAAAGACTGAGGTATGTCTGATGCATGTACTCTAAGGATTGTATTGGGGATTTATGATGCTGGACATATTATTGAACAGATTATCATGACATGAATGGTGTCCTTTTTTATTAGTATTAATTAATGTAGAACTCAGTGACAATTTATTTTGCCCACATTTTTTCAAACTTTAATTTCATGTTTCCACTATAATCATCAGTTTTGTATGAAGTAGTATTTGTGTTGCTGTGTTGCTCTTATTCACTTTTTCCACCAGATGGCGCCACGTCACTTATTTTCAGTCAACGAAATGACCCAAAATATTTACTTTCCAACTCTGGTTTACACTCATTGTGAATTATGTGCAAAGATACAATAATAAGTATGGTCTTATATAACATAATACAATATATTATTTTATGATAGTATTTTTTAATTATCATTTTGTTTATTTATAGTATATAATAAAATATAGTCTTCATGAACCACAACACTGGTTAAGCATAAAGGGCAATTTTGCACTATAATGCATTGTACAGCCTTCTTAAAAGTGTTACCAATTGCCGTTGGATTACCAGGATATCACTGTCTAGTAATAGTAATTGTGGCTAGTAAAATAAGGCACAGTTGCACTGGCAGTGGGATACAGGAGATGACACATAACATGAATGAAGTAAAGAGCAGGTCATTGAGGAAGACTGACCCTGACACGCAGGATGACCCTGGTCTCCAGACAAACCTCCAGAAGTCATTGCTATTGATTTGTGGATGTTTAATGAGTGTTGTGCTGAGAGGAGAATGACGCCCACTTTCAGCCGTTGCCCACCCAAAGAGAAGTTTCCAAATGAATGCTATTTATTACAGTTTGCCATGCATTAAAGGATTTTAAATGCACAACATGGAGGCAAAGAACCTCCAAAAATATGTTTTTTTTATTTCAAACTAAATATATACATACATACATACATGTAGATACTGTGCTCAGTAAAATACAGTAAGGCTAAGACCTTTGCGAGCCCCATATCTCTAAATGATTTCATTGTCTTACAGATACACAGATGATTAAAGATTCTTCACAATTTCTTTTGTGTTTCGCTGCAAAGAAAAAAAGAGATGTAAACAATGGCAGAATGATTGGTTTTGTGTGAACAAGTCGTTGTGTTGCCAAAGTGCTCTTTCTCTCACATTTTCCACTAGATGGCGACTTATTCAGAGCAGAGTTTCATGTGATGTGATGTGCTGGTCACGGGTCTGGCTGAAAAGACCAAGCAGGTCCAAGCTGCAACACTGAGAAGCGTGATGGGACCTGAATACAGACATGTTTACCGTCACAACTTGAATCTCATGGCAGCGCAACAAGGAGACGTTAAAACCATTCTACATGCACCAGAAGCATATTTTAAGTCTGTTAGAAATGTCATTTATGAGACGTATGTGTTCGGCTGTTATAAGCAGGAGGAAGAGTAATCCAGAGATAATTTTGTTACAAGATTGAGAGAAAAAGCAGCAACTTGTCACTACAGTGCCTTGAAGGATGAAATGATTTGTGATAAAATCATGCTGTGTATTACAAATGAAGGTACCAAACACAGGTTGTTAAGTGAAAAAAATTAACTCTGTAAGATGTTACAGAGCTGACTGACTGGATTATCAATATGGTGATTGTTAAAACACCAGACAAGCTGAGGATTTGTTTGGACCCAAAGTTCCTGAGCAAAGCTCTGAAACAAAGTTCTCACTATGAAATGCCATCTCTGGATGATGTGTTATGCAAACTGCCTAAAGCAAGGAGTTTCACCTTGTTTGATGCCAAACATGCATTCTTACAGTGCAAGCTGGATCAGGAGCGCAGCTTCATGACCACATTCTGGACCCCATGGTTAGGAAACAGTGGCTAAAACTCCTGTTTGTTGTATCAGTTGCATCTGAGGTGTATCAATGGAAACAGCATAAACTGTTAGCAGGTCTAAAAGCAATTGAGCTCATTGCAGATGATATTTCTCATCGTTGGATGTGGTGAAATGGACCAGCAAGAAAGATCATGATTTAAAGCTTCAGGCCCTGTTGGAGCATTGCAGAGAGGTCAGGCTACGTCATCGCTTAAAAAAAAGTGCAATTCAGGGGGTTGAAGTGAAGTTCCATGGTCATATCCTTTCATTCACTGGCTGAAGGAAGCCCGACCCAGAGAAAGTGAGAGCTACCACAGACATGCCCAACCCTACAGACACAAAGGGTGTACAGCGTCTCATTAGGTTCGTTAATTATTTAGCCAAGTTCATGCCCCATTTGTCGAGTGTTTGCAAGCCGCTGCAGTGCTTGCTTGACCAAGATTTGCTTTGGCATTGGCTGCCCAAACATGAGGCTGCAGTTGGCAAGCTTAGATCTTTGGCCACGTTGATGCCTGTACTGCGCTATTATGATCTTACTAGGCCTGTCACAGTTCAAAGTGATTCTAGCCAAAGTGGTCTTGGTTGCTGTCTTAAGGACAGCCTGTTGCCTTTGCTTCAAGAGCTCTGACTCCCGCCAAAAAAAAAAATGATGCTCAAATTGAGAAAGAATGTCTTAGTATTGTCTTTGCTTGCCAAAGATTTCACCATTACCTGTATGAACGAGAGTTGGTTACATCAGAGACTGACCATAAACCCTTGATTTCTATATTCAGCAAACCACTTCTCAGTGCACCTAAGCGGCTTCAAAGCACTTCAAAACTACAGCCTCAAGGTTGTCTACTAGCCGGGGTATAAAATGTTTATCAGTGACATGTTAAGTAGGGCAGCTGCTCACTATATAGGCAAGAAAGCAGTTTACCAGCGGCATGTCGTATGTCATCTGCAGAAAGAGCAGGAAGATGTGCAACTCATCAACCAAGCAGAATACCTTAATGTGACAGATCAGTGGCTGGAGATCATCAGGGTGCATACTGAAAGAGATGATGATGCCTTACAGGCCCTTGCGACCACTGTCCTTGCAGGCTGGCCTGATGAGAAAGAAAAAACCTCACACCTCATCCCAGAATTCTGGCCTTGTCGAGATTAAAAAAGTGCACAAAATTGCATCTTGTATCGGGGACAGAAAAATATTATCCCCAAGACACTATGTGCAGAGATGCTCAGGCGCACACACTCAAACCACATAGGAGGTGACGCATGTTATCGTGCATGTGCAAACAGAAATCAAAGACTTTGTGAGTAACTGTTCAACTTGCAGTGAATTTGCACAAAGTCAACAGATTGTCAGCATGGACTTGTTCAGTCTTCAGCAAAATATTCTAATTGTGGACCACTTCTCAGATATTTTGGAGATTAAACTGTTTCCTGATCTGTCTGCAGAGACTGTAATCAAGCGCTGTAATGCTCAGTTTGCTGACATGGTACTGAAGCAAACTTCTGGAGCCATGTGTAGTGACTGGGGTTGTGGAGCGGCTTCACTACTGAAAGCAGTTGGCAAAAGCCTGTTGTGACGGGTCAGCTCATTATTTGCCAGAGCTGAACATAGGAGAGAGGATCCGAATGGCACCACACTCTTATCTTGTGAATGTGTGTGGATCCTTATATAGATGCAACAGAGTGCAGCTAAGAGTGGCAAATTCATCCTCTTCACAAGCATTGGACAGGAATGAAGTGGAGTTTCCTCCTATGCTGGAAGGGAGTGTTGCAGAGGCCCCTTCATCTGCTGACTCAACTCTTGTGAAGCCCTTACCACAGGCTTCATCTGACCCGGTCAAACCTTCATCATCAGAAGGACACACATACACCAGGTCTGGCTGACTGTCCAAACCACCAAAGAGGCTTGATCTGTAGGAAGTAAAGGCTGACATTTTTTCGGGAATCCCCGCGGGATTCAAAAATCACTATTAATAACTTGATTGGGACGGGACAGGAAAAAATGTCAGCGGGAGTGGGAAACACTACCCAACTTTATACACAAATACACCTTTTATATAAATAAACTATAAACTATATATTGTAATTTTGAACTTAATTCTAGTTGCCCTGTCTCTTTATGCTCTCCTTCTGTTTGCTTTGGTACAGCTGGTGAGTGAATTCCCAAATCTAACCTTAATTATAGGGGGTGATTTTAATATTGTTTTGGATGGGCTTCTTGATTGTTTTTCACCAATAACATCTTACAATCAGAATGAAAATCTTGAACATTTTATGGAGAAATTTAACTTGGTTGACATGGAGGTTGAAGTGTCCTAATTTATCACTGTACACTTGGAGCAATAGATCTGGCAGCAGACAATCTCATCTAGATTATTGGTTGGTATCTATGAATCTATTTTCTTATATTTATATTTCTGTTAATGTGATTCCTTCACCTCTCAGTGACCATAACGCTGTTGTTATTTCTATTATCCTCAAAAACTCTTCATATTCTGTGGGTAGAAGTTCATTTTGGAAACTTAATAGATCATTGCTGCAATTTGATAATGTTAAGATAGATGTTAAAAATATAATTTTATATTAATGGCACAAAGCACTTTTAGAAAAGAAAATCTGCAGTAACTGAGAGCTGCCCTAGTACTTTAGAAAGCAGGGAAGCTTAATAGCAAAAGAAAGACGTTTTCAGGGGGATAATATTATATCAAGATTAGCTGTCCTTTCCTCAATATCATGTCCAAATGAAGACGATCAAGCTGAGTTAGTCACCATACATTTGGAATTGGACAAATTATATAAGAATAAGGCAGAAGGATCATTAAAAAGGTCACAGAAGCAATGGATGGAAAAGGGAGAACAAAACTCTGCATATTTCTTTGGTTTAGAGAAATGTCACTTTAAAAATAACTCAGTTGAACAACTAAAAATAGATGGGGTTGTAACAGATGATCAAGCTAAAATATCATAATTTTGTACAGACTTTTATAGTAGGTTATTTTCATCCAAATTCTCTGAGCAATCTGCTTCTGAATTTTTTAACTCTAATTTTCTAACTCTATTTTAACTCTGATTTCAGTTGTAAGACCATCGACCCTGTGCAAAAAGAGCTTTGTGATAGCTCCATTACTACTGAGGAGGTCTAATATGCTATTACACATATTAAGATTAATAAATCTCCCGGGGTTGATGGCCTTACAGATGAATTTTATAAAACATTTTCTGATTTTATTGCTGTTCTTAAAGAAGTTTATCTAGAAAGTATAGAAAATCAAGTTCTTCCACCTACCAAAACTAAAAAAAGATCTATTGCTTTTAGGCAATTGGAGACCTATCTCACTATTAAACAATGATTATAAGATTTTTACCCTGATCTTCGCAAACAGAATAAAGTCAATTATGGACCCCCTTATAGATGAGGCCCAATCTGGCTTCTTAAAGAAAAGGTATATTTTAAATAACATAAGGCTAATTTTAGACTTATTGGATTACTCTTATTTATGTATTGATGATGGATTTATCCTTTTCTTAGACTTTTATAAAGCCTTCGACACAGTGGATCATGCTTTTATTTTAAGGTCATTAAAAAAATGTGGATTTGGAGATTTCTTCTGTAAAGCTACAAACAATGTATACGAATGCAAACTGTTCTGTTAAACTTAAAGGAGGCTCATCTTGTAGGTTTTATTTAAAACGTGGTGTCAGACAAGTCTGTCCCATTTCCACTTACCTTTTTTGTTTTGTACTCAGCTCATGAATATTTATGTTAGATCAAGCCACTTAAAAGGTATATCTGTTCCAGGAAGAGATATTATCATATCCCAACTAGCAGATGATACACCACTATTTCTGAAAGATCATCATCAGGTCACAATTGTTTTTGAATAGAGGCCTTTTCTAAAGCTTCTGGCTTTTGTTTAAACATCAATAATTGTGAATTGTTTTCCATTAAAGACTGTGAGTTACAACATATTGCTAATATTCCAGTGAAGGATTCTGTAACATACTTGGGGATTGTTATCACAAAAGATCAAAAATCTAGGTGTAAGATGAATTTTGAATCTATTCTTCAGAAGACCAAGGCAAAGTTGAATCACTGGCTTTTGAGGGATTTTTCTCTGAAAGGTAGAGTTTTGTTGTGTAAAGAGGGACTGTCTAGATTAGTCTACGCAGTTACCTCACTCAATGTTTCTATGAGATGTGTAAAGCTGTTGATTCTGCTTTAATTTTCTGTGGAGGAACAAAATGCTATACATTAGTAAGTCTACAATAATGAACACATATGAATCATGTGGACTGAACTTTCTTAATTTCTGTACTCTAAATAACACCTTTAAAATCAACTGGATTAGACATTTCATTCTAAACCCAAATTCTTTATGGAATTTTATACCTAATTTAGTTTTTTTGTAAATTAGGGGTTCTTAGATTTCTCTTGATTTTCAATTATAAAATTGATAAAATTCATTGACCCCACTTTTTCTATGTGTTTATATTATAAATTTGATTTTCATTTTTGCTAAATTTCATATTTACAAGTGCAAGTATAGTAAAACCAAGCCGTTATTTTTGGTTCTTAAAAAAGAAATTCAAATTTATGTTAAGACAATTTTTATTTACATAATAAGAAAGCAATTAAGGCTTTTTCCATTTATGAATCCTTTAATATATTTACATAATGTTTAGCTCATCCCCCTTGGCTGTATGTCTATTTTGTATACATATCTAGCATTATATATATATATATATATATATATACATATATATATTGTATGTGTTTTATGCTTTTTTTATGTGTATAATTGTAGTTATAACTCTGACTGTGTTTAAGTTTATTGTTAATAATAAATAATTAAAAAAAAAAACAACAAAAAAAAACAAGAAGCCGTTGCGCACATACTGCACATTACTAGAGCACCTAGTAGCACCTGGAGTAACAAAAATACATTAACATGTCTGAGTTTAACCTTTAAAAAAAAAAAAAAAAAGTTAATATTATAGCTATGAAATATTATAAACTCTGTACACTGGGTGTTAGACTTTTGTGGCTGTGAAAGGATTGTTTTGGGATTTATGATGCTGGATATATTATTAAACAGATTCTCATGAAATGGATGGTGCCATTTTTTTATTAGTATTAATTCATGTTGAAATCTGTTGACCTCAGTGACAACATATTTTCCACAAATTTAATGTCATTTCTAACAATACTAAAATGTTTTTGTAATTAAATATTTGATTGGTAATGACAGAATGATCAGTTTTGTGTGAACTACTAGTCTTTATGTTTCTGTGTTGCTCTTATTCATCTTTTCCACCAAATGGTGCCACGTCACTTAGGAGTCAATAATTTCATCGATATGACCCAAAATATCCACTTTTCATTGAGTATTGAAGCAATTCAAACCGTAAGTGACATATTAGTAAGAGATGAATGCTGCTGTTATATTATCAGAATAACATCATTCTCCATATGCTGATCCTCTGTGTTTGTGGTTATTAGTTCAGACTCATATGATCATGTGATCCGTCAGATCTCATCACGTCTGATTTGAGAAACTCAACAAAGTATGACACAGGTTTGTTTGTTTGTTTGTTTGTTTTTCAAATTGTTTACACACTAAAACTGAATCACAATCACCAAAACCTAAAACTCATTTAAAAACAAAAAATCTCTCAATCAAATCTGCAAACACAGTTTCTGCTTTACACTCAGTTTTCAATTCAGTGTCACACTTTTTGTCAAACACTACACACAGTTCACTACATCAAAAACATTCAACATGAAACTGGAAAACAATAGTAAAGCAAGAGCTGAAAAAAATGATCTTGTGACCTTGTTTTAGTAGCAAAGTTTTTTTTTCTTTGTTAGTGGTTTTCTACATTTACAATTTACATTAAAACTAGAAAAAATAAATATATTGAACATATTTTCTTCTGTGATCCTTCTTGTGGGAGATATTAACTTGCATATTGCTTTGATTTTCCTGGGGAAAAATAAATAAATAAATAAAGTACGGCCCAAATTTGAAGGAGTTCAGAATTTAACTAAATTTAATATGGAAAAAAAAAACCTAATAAAAATTCTATACATAATAAAAATTCTATATCATCAAATTACCTTCAATACATTACATTAAATTTCCTAGTTTAAAAAAAGGGGAATATATATATATATATATATATATATATATATATATGAAGAGTTCAGATGCCTCTAAATCCATCTGACGTATTTCTTTAAAATGAGCATTTCTTTCTGGCTACTTTGTATATGTTTCTATGTAAGTACTGGCACTTCTGATTGGGCTGAGGCTGCAATTTTAGCGAGTTTGAAGTAAAAGTATTTGATGAACGTATAATATGTGTCGAGAGCATTCACTCAGTGTCATTATCTCATTTTTGACCGAGATGGCTTTTAGCTGGTTTTGCATCATCATATATATACATATTTCAAGTATCAAGTGTGACCCAAAATAGCTCATAAAAAATATACAAATTTTGCATAATATCATAAAATCTCCTCAAAATTCAGGAGAATAAAGAAAAATATTATTGAACAAAATCATATTACGTTAAATTTCCTGTTTTTTTACAAAAAAGAAAAAAGAATATATACATTTCAAGTATCAAATGTGACCCAAAAATAGCTCAGAAAACGTACAAATTATAGAAAAAATACAAATATATATGTACATATATATATATATATATATATATATATATATATATTTTCAAGTATCAAGTGGACCCAAAATGGAGCTCAGCATTTTATTTTAACTGGGGAAAAATAGCTCATAAAAATTGTACAAATTTTGCATAGTATCATAAAATCTCCTCAAAATTCAAGAGAATAAAGAAAAAATATTATTGAACAAAATCATATTACATTAAATTTTCTAGTTTTTTTTTTAAAGGATATATATATATATATTTCAAGTATCAAGTGTGACCCAAAAATAGCTCATAAAAATTGTACAAATTTTGCATAATATCATAAAATCTCCTCAAAATTCAAGCAAATAAACAAAAAATAGTATTAAACAAAATCATATTACATTCATTTTCCTGGTTTAAAAAAAATAAAACAAAATTAAAATTCTCAGAGTTTAATTAATTTTAATTGGGAAAAAATAGGTCATAAAAATAGTATAAATATTTCATAGTATCATAAAATCTCCCCAAAATTAAAAATAATAAAAAAATATACATATATTTTTGAACGAAAATATATTGTATTTTCCTGAAACAACAACAAAACCCAAAAATGAAGCGGTTCAGAGTGTTAATAATGTTTGTGCTTCAGGAGTCAAAACAAATTCAAATACAGTCTGAAGCTCATTTGCAAAAAAAGTCTTTTAATATGATACAACAGTGTAAATATGACATGTGATTTTATTTGTGTGTGTGAGTGTGTGATTTGTGTTGGACAGAAACACAGAAAGCGTCTCTGACTGGAGAAACATCTTCATCCTGATGATCTGAAACAGGAAACTGTCTTGTGTGTCTGATATTGGACTTCCTGAAACCTGTGATTAAAAAACACACAACAACAGCAGCACTTTCACATCATTACACTCACACTGTGTCGACTAATGTTTGTGTGTGTGTAATTATGCTTCCGGCTTTGCTACTGTTCGGACGCTCTTGCTTACTGCTCCACGCTTTGCTCCCTGTTTATATACTTTTCTCAGATTTTTCTAAGATTTTAACCTCAGCAGATCAGCACAGTGCTCAAACAACAAAAAATAGCTCATAAAAAAATTTACAAATTCAAATTCTACTCAAAATTCAAGAGAATAAACAAAAAATATTATTGAACAAAATCACATTACATTAAATTTCCTAGTTATTTTTAAAAAAGGATATATACATACACACACACACATATATATATATATTATTTTTATTTTTTTCAAGTATCAAGTGTGACCCAAAATTAGCTCATAAAAATGTACAAATTTTGCATAATATCATAAAATCTCCTCAAAATTCAGGAGAATAAAGAAAAAATAGTTTTGAACAAAATCATATTACATTAAAT